>CM035421.1:30450992-30648492 GCA_020310875.1 Ceratopteris richardii | reverse complement strand
TCCAATTTGAAAAGGATCTTAACATCTATGTCTAGCTCAGATATTATACCCTTTTGAAGCTAGCTTTGATTTCATGAACACATGATGTACATATTGTCGGATTTCAATCTTAAACATTCTTCTTTAAATATGAGAGTACACAGAGAGTATTGCAAATATCCTTTTAATATGGCTTCGTCTATTCTTTCAAAAAAATTACTATCATTTTTTCATTTTAGGTAATGCTTATCATAGCAACACCACTACCTTATATTTATCCTTTGCTATCTTTTTCTTGATTGCAAAAAGATTTGATATATGAGAATAAGATTTAAGATGACTAGTATCACTTTTTCATATACATGATCTCTTATGCTACTGATTTTTGAATTAACGAACATAAGTTAATCTAGGAGGAGATCATAATATGAAAATAAAATTGTCACTGAACTTGTTTAAGTTATTATCTGAACTCTTTAGATGTTGTTTACATTATTTGTTCTCTTTGAGAGTTTGATAAAAACCTAGTGAATTATAAAAGAATATAGGCCTTAATATTTTTTATAAGTTTTTTTTTGCAATGATTTTTTGAAGAATAACCCATTTAGCATGGTTCTAAATAATAAGATAACCTAGTTTTTAAGATTCTCTCAAATTCTATTAATTCTATTTGTATAGTTCCCATTTCTTTAATCAAAGACTGAACCTTGAACATCGCTGGAGAATTTTTGGTTAATGATTTATCAAGGATATTTGTATGTGCAAACATAGACTAGTTTAAGATATTATGATTTGAATAAGTATGATATAATCCTTGTGTTAACAAAGAACTATGATTTTAACGTACATCCATTAATTTAACAACCCCTTAAAAACTCTTATAAGCATTGAACTTCTAGCTGGTCAATTTTTGTAAAGACAAATTGATAAATAAATGTATTTAACTTTACAAATACAGTAAAATATACCTTTATGATAATCTTCCGACCTAACAAATATATATACCTTTAAGGTATCCAAATAAATAAGATAATTCAAAAACAAGATATCCCTAAATTTGTTAATGGTTCTTTATATATCAAATATGGAATTGTGCAACATCTTCATTCTTTTTAACATAAAGTTTACGTTCTGGATATGCATATCCTAAAACTTTAAGTTGAATGGATATTGGTTGGTATTTCCAACAATTTATAGAATAAATGTGATAACAAGGGAATAGACCTGAGCACCTTTGCATGATTAATGAAGTAGTTCTAGCTTTTTGTTTTTGGTGGATGGTGGTAGGTAACAACTTATCTTTCCACTTGTGTTTTAACTTAACAATCAATGTTTTTTATGGAGAATCCTATACTGAACTTTTAAAATAATTTTATCTTCTTGTATCCTATATTGAACCATTGGAGATACTTTTGGAACTTAAAATAAGGAGCTTATATTTGATGGATATTTTTTGATAAATTTTAGTCCATATTTCTCTAATGCTTGTAATAATCTCTTATTTATAGTATTATCCTCTTATTTATAGTAACATGTTTGAGCAATGTAGTGGAGAATTTTCAAAATCTAGAACCATTGGCACCTACGTTTTTTACCTGTATATAGCATGTTGTCATGCAAAAAAATGTGATATGGCTTATTCATTAAATTGAGAGATCTTCTCCCAGATATATGATTGCTCTCAACACAAAATAAGTTACATGTAGAAAACAATGTACTTCTCTTGAAATAGGGAAAAATTTGTTTTGTTTCTTGGCTAATCACTTGATTTTCCCCCTCTTAAATCAAGTTTCTAAAATAACATTTCTCCAAATTCAAAGTAGAAAAATACTTTTAACCATTAACTTTTTATAAGGTTAATTTCTTATGTCTTTCCCAACAATGTGAAGAAACCTTTATTCTCTCTCGCACACTACCGATATAACATTTCACCAAGATTGGAAATATCTTTCTCTTGTAATAAAAGATTTTGCATTTGTTATAAAAGCCCCCATCACAAGAAAAGGAGTTTTATTTGCATTTTTGGGCTTGGTGCATAAACAAATGATAGAGATGATGGATGAAATAGAGAAGATTTATGCAAAATTTTAAAGTGATTTCATATTTATGCGTTCTTCCTCTATCTATCATCATATTTTCTACTCACTTTCTCTAAAATCTCTTGCTCTCTCTCTCTCTCTACACATTTTTATCTCATTCTTCTATATAAGAACATATATTCTCAACAAGTCTCAACAACAAAACAAACATGATACAAGTATTTGAGATGAATAAGTAATGCAAGACACATTTGACATGTTGAAGATATCTCTCCCATCCATCATGGTGAGCTTGAAGTTTTCATATATTATTTTGTCATCACTTTCCTTCTTTGAACCTAGCAAGCATCTCATTTGTATCCATCCTTTTAATAGTTTCATGATCTCTATTTCATACCATTGCTTATTTTATTGACTGAAATAGATGGCTGGTCCCACCTTAAACCACACCTACGATGTGGATAGACCAATATTACTATCATTGAAAAATTCATTTCTGGGTTTTTACATGGTTCGTGAAAATAATAAAATAATATTCATATTCAATTAAAAAAAGATGCATATCTTCATATGAAACAATAAAAATAATTCTTTTATCATTTCACAATTTTATAATACAAAAATAGCATGAAACATGATAAATAAGTGCATGTTATTAAGAGTCAAAAACGTGATTTCTAAGTTTCCATAATGCTTCCTTAGTTAGTGAGTCTCCTCAATATCTTACTTTTGTGCACGCTAACTAACTAATCAATGACACCAATCCAAATTGTTAAAATTTTATTCCTTTACTATCAACCTCTTTTTTTTAACATATGTCCTATAATTAAACTATCCACATGATTTCAGTAAGATTCTTAACTCAAATGTCAACTAGATGCAACATAACCGGATTGCCGAAAATTCATATTGTTGCCCACTTGACAACAATATTAAAATCAAGATTAGCCACACATCCAAGTAATATCTTATGTTAGCAAATTATTACTCTCTCTCTCTCTTGACATGTTGAAAATGATAAATGCAATGACAAAAAGACATGTTCCAAAGTCTCCTACTACTATTTCAGACAATTAGTCATCCCTCAATCATCTTGATTAAAAATTATTCACCACTAAGTTAGACGATTAGATTACCTATTATAGATGATGATTTTTGAGTATCTTGTTAATCCTCACTAACTTGGAGGATTAGAATACCTATTATAGATGAAAAATGTATTATATGCACTCCCATGCCAAAAATACTCTATTATAGCATGAGGATGAGAGGGAAATATGTCCTTATCTTTGTCTCTCTAATGACTAGAGAAAAATGTTGTAGAAAATTGTTGTTCCTTGGTTGATTGCAAGATTGATTCCCATGCATGTACACCAATGATTCATCCACCTCAACTTCCTTCTCATGATCACTTTATCTTGTGCAAAGATATCTTATCTCAAGCAATCAAAAGCTCCATGATGTGAGAGTTCTAAAGATAGAGTACTTATGATGCGTCTTTTTTTTACCCCTTCAAACTCATCCAAACGATCTCTTCATTCTTGTGTTTCCATCAAAACATCAATAGTCACACTTGTTACATGTAACACTATCAATCCTAGATTTCTCTAATGAAGGAGATAATGCTTGTGGATTTATATTTCTTCAATTAAATCCACTTCTTCACTTATCTTCCAAACTCATGATGAACATATACTATGTGCTATTCATTTTTGTTAATCATAATTAGAGGCTTGATGGTAAACCTGAAATCGAGAAAGAATAAAATGATTTTTTTGAGGTTCATAACAAAATTAAGCAAGCATTTTCTACATATAATTTACACGCATGCTTCAAAGAAAATAATGCAAACTACATATATATGAGTCTTGTCCTAGAAAATAGTGCCAAAGTGTTGCCTTTTTAATAGTAGAACATGATAAACGTTTAATTTTCAATGCTAAATGAAACTTTCATAAAGAAGTTAGGTAGACATAATGAGAAATGCGAGAGGAAGTTGAAGAGGAAGAATATTACCTTTCACAAATGACTTGCATTAAAATAATGCATACAATCACAAAAAATTATAGCTAGAAGGTTTTAATTCGATCATTGTCACATCTAAATCGGCTTCAAATATCTTGATGATCTCTACATATCCAATAGGTCAAATCAACAAAGTATTTCTCCACCACTAAGACAAAAACTTTGCGATGCTTGTAGAAATAAACAACTTGTAAAATGTTAGTGTTAATCAAGATTAGATACATAGTTGGTACTCATAAATGAAGTAATAAGTAGATATCACATCCAAACATCAACATGGAATGTTACAATAACCAAGAAGACATGAAATCATGATGAAAGTGTAGTACAAGACATGAATTTGAGATTTGAAGAGGAAGCTACTCATCCACCCAAGGATCAAAAGTCTTAGAATATTTCTACTAAATGAGTACTAGCATCCTTGTTCCACTCTATAGAAATTAATAGGAAGCCCTAATGTATATCTTACCTTTTTCTTAAACAAAAAGGTGGAAAGAGACTTCCCATTACAAAAGGTTTTATTTACATTCTACAATGATTGTGGCTTAATGAAGAATGTGTCACCAAATGAATGTACAAATATAAGTGATCCATTAGGGTTATAGGTGTATATAGAACCGAGGAGAAGAAATTCATAAAGAGAGGAGAATCAAATCCAATGTTCCTAAGTGTGCTCACACACATCACTACCAAAATATATCAACAAATGCCCCCTAGAAGTTGAAAGAAGTTGAAGAAGCTTGGAGAGGCTTAGAAAGTTGAGTTGTCAAGTGGTGAAGTTGGTCCAAAAAACCAGCATAGGACCAGATCTAACTCATTGGATATGTAAAATAGACCTTGTAGGCTTGTCATTAGTGCAATAAAACCCAATAGGTACTTTGGAACATCAACAAGAACAAGTCGATGCAAAACATATAACTTGAACCTTGACTAGCTCACAAAAACCTTCTAAAAATGGATAAAAGTTGTGACTTCAAACACTGAGAGTAGCCACCACAGTAAATTACATAAGAGGGCGATCCTATGATCAAACTCTCAATACAATAAATGAATGCAAATAAAACTCTTCAAGAAGTATATGTGGCATCATTCAAATGATGGATGTGATGAACATCATGTCCACCTCAAGGATAAGGAAATCTTGATGTTCCAACAACCCTCCCTCAAGCTAAAGTATGCTTGAGTCTTCATTTTTTGATAGGTTGAATACTTGCCATAGCTTTGAATCTACAAAGATTTATCCCATCAAGTGCATTTGTCATCTTGTCTGCTATATGCTTCTTAGTAGGAAAAAATGAAATGTCAATCTCCATTGCCCTAAGCTTGCCTCTTATAAAGTGGTAATGGACTTCTATGTGCTTTTTCCTTGCATGAAAAATTGGATTTGCAGCTAGATGCATGGAATTTACATTATCTCCAAGTAAGTGAGGTTTGGAATCTACAAGTTCCAAATCTAAGTACAACTCCTTGAGCTATATTCTTCTTGAGTTGCAATAGTTAGATGCCTATATTCTGCTTCAGTTGAAGATAAAGCAACTATTGTTTGCTTCTCGAAACTCCATGACATCAATTTTGAGCTTGCAAATGCTAAATATCTAGAGGTACTTCTTCTATCATTCTTTTCTCCTGCCCAATCTGCATCTCAATAGATGTTGATATCTAAATTTTAAGAGTAAGGAGAATTGATACCTTCATTAAGTGTCCCTTTGAGGTACTTGAGTACTCTCTTTGCATCATCCATGTGTGGTCTTCTAGGTGAGTGCATGGACTGATTAAGCACTTCTACACTATACGATATGTCTGGTCTTGTGTGAGTAGCATATATCAAGCTACCAACTAAGCTTTGATACTCTTTAGGATCATCAATCTGCCCATCTTCATAAACACTTAGTTTATGGTTCAATTCCAAAGGTGTACCTACAAGCTTTGTGTTCTCCATTCCGAACTTGAGAAGTAGGTCTTGAATGTATCTTCTCTGAGTTAGATACATCCCTTCATATATATCAATCACTTGCATACCTAGGAAATATGTGAACTCACCTAAGTCACTGATTTTGAACTCCTCTTGCATGTGTCTCTTGATCCTTTGAAGGCCATTGAGATCATCACCTGTCTCAATAATATCATCTACATATACACATAGATAGATAACCTCATTGTGATCCCTTTTGATGAATAAAGAAGGATCTGAGTTGCTAGGTTTGAACCCTTGATCTTGAAGGTATGTGACCAACCTATAATTCCAGGCTCTAGGAGCTTGTTTCAATTCATACAATGCTTACTTAAGCCTGCAAACGTAAGATATATGATTAGGGTTTTCAAAACCTAGTGGTTGTGACATGTATACCTCTTCACTTATCCAACCATTTAAGAATGCATTTTTCACATCAAGTTGGAGGAGTCTCCAATTTCTTGCAGTAGCTACACTTATCAATGTTCTAATTGTAGTCATCTTTGCAACTTGTGAGAATGTTTCCTCATAATCTATACCATAAGTTTGTGAATATCCTTTGGTAGCTAATCTTGCCTTGTAGTTGCAAAGTGATCCATTTGAGTTTCTTTTAAATTTATATACCCATCTATATCCGATTACGTTTTGATTGGGTGACATTGGAACCAAATCCCAAGTGTCCATCTCTTTCAATGCATTTATTTCTTCTTTCACGGCCTTTTCCCAATTAGGGTTTCCCTTTGCCTCTTCATAGATTGAGGGCTCCTTTGAAATTGAGTCTTTCGCCAAGTAGATTGAATGATTTATAATGAATATGGAATCATATCCATACCTTTCTGGTTGTTTTTACTCCCTTGTTGACCTTCTAGGTGCTTGCTTGGAGCATTCTCCACACTCTTGCATCTTTGCTTTGCCTCTTGACTTCCATAGTTTGTAATCCTTTTCCTTTTCATCTTGGTCATCATCTGTATCACTTCTTGGATCTTGGATCTGTGTATCATGCTTCCTTCCTAATTGTTGAGAATTAGAATCAAGATCATATGGTAGAGTTACCTTTTGTTTGTCTTCATCATACAAAGACCTGTGTTCTTCAAATACAACATCCCTACTTGTAGTGAATTGCTTGATTGAAGGATTATATAACTTGTAACCCATCTGAGTTGAGTCATACCCAATAAGCACTACCTTTGTTGCCCTTTCATCTAACTTACCTCTTATTTGGGATGGTACAAGCCAAATAACCAAACACCTTGCAATGTCTAATACTAGGTTTTCTTCCATACCATGCTTCATAAGGAGTCATACCCTGGAGTGATTTGGATGGTAGTCTATTGACAAGGTACACAATAGTTGAAATAGCTTTTACCCATAGATAATGCAACAACCTCTTCTCTTCAAGCATTTTTCTGGCTGATCCAACCAATGTCTTGTTTCTTGTCTCTGCAATTCCATTCAGTTGAGGAGAGTACTTAGTAGTCACTTCCCTTTTGATACCTTTATCCTACAAGAAATCATCAAAATTTTGGAGAAGTATTCTCCCCCTCCATCAAATGTGAGCTTCTTGATTGGTCTACCTGTATGGTTCTCCACATATGTTAGATACTTTTTGAAGCAATCAAACACTTCATTCTTACTCTTGATAAAGTATAGAATAGTTCATCTATTATGGTCATCAATAAGTGAGACATAATACCTTGATCTTGCCAATGAAGGTTCTTGGCTTGGTCCCCATACATCTATATGTACTAAGTCCAATAAGTTGTTGTAGATATAGCCTTTGTGGTTGAATGGTTGTATCTGTGCCTTCCCAATCTAACATGCATCACATCTATTGTGTTGGAAACAATGTACCATTGGTCAAAGTTGGTCCATCTTGCTTAGTAATATAACATGTATGACTGTCTTTGATAGGTTCTCTACAAGAAAACGGGCTGTGCGCCTTGGATAACATATGTGCCTCCTAAAGGAGGGACGCAAGATCGATTCCCACGGATAGCAGTGTGTTGGCAAAATGATTCTTATTAGTGCTTTTGCTTTAATAAAAAGCAGACAGCGAATGGATGAAAATACGATGACGGAGATGTTCACGAAGTTGCTTTATTGGAGAAAAAGATCGTTCTTTATCGAGCGAAAGCTTTTTTTTGAGGAGCTTTTCAAGGTATAAGCAATACTATATAAGAAGAGCATGGCTTATTGTCTCTTTATCCTACACCTTTTGCAACACAAGCTTTGGAGCTTGTTCCCTCATTAGAGGTGGTGCTTCTTAGCACATGGGGCAGCCATGGTGCTATTTTGGAGCATGTTGAGGAGCAGGAAGAGTACGTGAGAAGGTGTGGAGAAAGCGCGATTCACAAATGACCTCAGATTGCTACAAAAATTGGTGTGAAGATAGAAGACCTCAAAATATTTTTGAGAGTTATCCCTTTAGGATCACTTGTTTTTGTCAGATCAGCATTTCGGAGCCATCTCGACCTCAGTTTCGAGCCTGCAAGGTGGGGCCCACAGAAAAACCAGCTTAGTTTGCAAAACTATAACTTGCATCTTCTTTGGCAACACTCATATATTCGAGATCCAGAATTTCAAGCGATTGTGTGTATTGTTGATACATGAAAACTATGTTTTTCTGAGATCGAGCTGTCACGTCATAGTGCGACAGTGTTCAAGCAGAAGTGTTGCTTGTAGTGTTTTGAAGTGTTGTGAATTGCTGCAGAAATGGCAAACACAGATGGAATGAGTTAGCTTATGAGCGATAAGAGGGACGAGAACAACTTCCATGCTTGGAGATTCAAAATGAGGAATTTCCTGATGGGAAAGGGCTACTGGAAGTACATCAAAGGAGAGAACAAAAATGCTCTGCAGTTACTAGAGAGGAATCGGACTGCGCACCAGTTAAGAGCATATGAGGAATAGAATCAAGGAGCACGAAAGATAATGTATTGGCTATCTGTTAGCATACATGATAGCATGATTGGGCACATACATGATGCCAAGACTCTGAAAGAGGCTTGGAACAGTTTGGTCACATTGTACGAGACCAATACAAAGGCACAGAAATTGCAACTCAAGAATGAGCTGCATACATTGGAGAAGAAGGGCATGTTGGTAAGTGAATACACCTTGAAAATCAAAAGCATATGTGGGTCACTTGCATCTATTGGTATGAATGTAGATGATGATGATAATGTGGAAGTGTGCCTTCGTGGTTTAGGAGCTTCGTTATTGAAGAAAAGAATCTTGGTGAGGATTCAAAATCCCAAGCAAAGCCCAGTTCTGAGTAGGTATTCTACTCTGGCAGAGAAAGAGGCAAAGGTAGAGGTTTCGAAAGTGGAAGAGGAAATAGTAACCAAGACCAAGGTCAACAACAGAATCATGCAGGAGGAAGAGAACAATTTCGAGGCAGGGGGAGCAAAAGAGGTCGCAGAAATTTCCAAAGAAACGTGATTTCAGGTTGAAGAATCAAAATAATAGAAGGCAACAAAACAACTATGCATCCAAAAGTGTAGATGATTCTGAGAAGCTGTTCATGGTTCAACATCACATGATGAATACGATGTCTGCTGGTGTTTCAAAATCGAATGATAATGTCTGGTATGTTGATTCAGGTGCTTTAAATCTCATGACCAATCATGCAGAATGGTTTAGTACTTTGCAGAAATTACCAGTTCCTGGATATGTTGAAATAGGTGATAACACATCACACCCTATCAAGCATACAGGAAACATAGCATTGTCTATGGAGGATGGGAAGGTAAACCATCTTGCTGATGTGCTCCATGTTCCAAATATAGTAAAGAATCTGGTTTCTGTTGGACAAATGGTTGACCAGGGATTATAAGTTAGGTTGGGTTATATGTAGAAGAATACAAACGGGATGGAAGATTGATTGCCAAAGGAAACAAAGTGGGTAGGATGTTCACCTTAAATGTGAAAATTCCTAAAATGAATGCAGCCATGTTTGCAAAAGGTGTAGGGATCATTGCTAATATAGAGATATGGCACAAACGGATTGGACATGCAAACTTTCAAAGGCTGAAATTGATGCAGTCAAAGGAGATTGTCCATGGACTACCAAATTTCAAGGTTGCATAGATGCAAAAGGTATGCGCAGCGTATCAATTTGGAAAACAATCAAGAGCATCATTTCCACATGACAAACATGTTAGTGAGAACATACTAGAAATAGTATATAAATATGTTTGGGGTCCTGCAAAGACCACATCTATGGGCAGTTGCTGGTTTTATGTTACTTTCATTGATGACCATATACAAAAAGTGTGGGTATATTTTATGAAAGAGAAGAGTGAGGTATTCACCCACTTCCAAATTTTTAAAGCTATGGTGGAAAAGCAGACAGGGAAGTATATTCAGACTTAAGATCTGATGGAGGAGGTGAATACATGTCAAATGAGTTCAACAATTTTCTAAAAAATCATGGAATTCGGTGCCAGTTTTCATTCAGGTACACACCACAACAAAATGGTGTTGCTGAATGCAAAAATAGACATATTGTAGAAATAGCAAGAGCCTTGATGGCTGAGAACTCATAGTGCTGTATACATCATGAATAGAACTCCGACTACTGCTGTACATCAAGTTACACCTAAAGAGAAGTTTATAGGTAAAAAGCCAAAATTATCACATCTAAAAAATTTTGGCTGTATTGCATATGTACATACTCCAGATGAATCGAGGAAAAAGCTTGATCCAAAAGCAAAAAAGTGTGTCTTCATTGGATACTCCCTTGAGCAGAAGGGATATAAGTGTTATAACCCACTCACACAACAGGCGAAGGTGAGCAGAGATGTGATATTTGATGAAATGTCAAGCTTCTATGCAGATGCCAAAGAAGGAATGAATCTTGAACCAAACAACAAAGAAGTGCTGAAGAATCAAGTGCAAAATCTCAAGCTTTGAGTGGACTGCATGCAACACCAAGCAATAGTTCCAACTCAAACCCATGGAGTGGAAGATTGTGTGGAAATTTCAGCCCAAAAAATTCATCAAATACATCCAAGAAAGGTAAAGAAAAGCTTGCTACTGGTCATAAAACATGTGCAGGTTTTGAAGATGTTGATGGAGATTCAAGCGGTTCAGAAAAGAGTCTTGATGAGGAACTTGGATTGCCCTTTGTGAAGACTCTAGGAGTAAGAAAGGCACATTCAAATGATACAAGGAGAAGTGACCCAGGACCAAGAAGATCTGGGAGGATATGGAATTTAGTGCAACGATTGACATATGATAGTTACATGGCTCATCATTGTGCCTACATGAAAAAGGTAATACAAGATGTTGAGCCTTCTTGTTTTGAAGATGCGATTGGAAACACAGATTGGAAAAAAGCTATGGATGAGGAGATGGCTACACTTTATGGAAATGATACATGGAAGCTGGTTCCATTGCCACAAGGAAAGAAACCCATAGGCTGCAAGTGGGTTTACAAGGTAAAGCACAATGCTGATGGTAGCATAAGCATGTATAAAGCACGTTTGGTAGAAAAAGGATATGCACAAACTTATGGCATTGATTATGAGGAAACATTCAAACCTATAGTTAAAATGTCTACTATCAAAACACTTGTTGCATTAGCTACAACAAAAGGATGGACATTGCATCAGATGGATGTGAAGAATGATTTTCTACATGGTGAGTTACAAGAAGAAGTATACATGGACCAGCCACAAGGATATGAAGATTCAAAGCATCCAAAATATGTTTGCAGGTTGCAAAAGGCTTTGTATGGGCTGAAGCAAGCGCTTTGTGCATGGCATGCAAGGATGTGATGCAGATCATTCACTATAAGCAAGGAAGGGTGATGATGGCATCACAATTGTGGCTATTCGCGGACATTAGGTTTTTCCTTATGTTTTGGTCCTTATATATTGCAGTTGTTGTATTCTTATGTTTAGGTCATTCTTCTACATTCCTTTTTATTTAATAGAAGAAGAAGAAGATGAAGATCATTCTTCCTTGCCTCAATCTGAGTGTGTGTTTCTCTTTGATTGTGAGAGTGTTCCTCGTGACAGTCTTGCCATTGGAAGCTTTGATATTGTCAATCTTCTCCACATTGTGCTTAATCATCCTCTGTTTGAACTTCATGTCTATTTGGACTTTCCAAATTAGATAAGAGAGCTATGTTGCCTGCAACATGATTTGAACATCTTGAATCTATGTTGAATAAATGATCATCTTCTTTACCTTCCTTGTGGCTTAGATTCATAAAAAGAAATGAATCTTCATGCTATTGATGTTTAGAATAATTGTTGTAGTCCATTCCGTTATGGCGTATATTGTTATTGTTGAAGTTGTTTCCATCTCTACCTCTATTGTTGCCATATCCACCTCCTCTAGTTCCTTTCTGGCTCTTTCCATTGAACTAGGAATTCTGAGCGATGTGGTTGGTCTTATCAAAGATGGTGCAAGGTTGAACATTCTGACCTTTGGTCTTGTCATGGTTTGGTCCTTTATTCTTCCCTTTCCACTTGCTCTTGCTTGCAAAGTTGGCTTGGGAAGTCTCCTCTTCATCTTCTTCCTTGTTCTTGCCTTTCAACTTCTTGTCCTTCTTATCTCATAAAGAGCACTAGTTGAATTACCATGATAGGAGTTACCTTCCTTTACGCTATTTTTGATCTCTTGATTGAAGAGTTGTCCAAGAAAGATGTTGAAGTCTAAAGTTTGCACATCCATGATGAGATCATAGGATGTGGTGAAAGATTATTGTTGCTTGTCACCTCTAATCCTATTGAGAATATGCCTCATGATGGCCTCTTCTTCAATCAGCTCTCCAATGGATGCCAATTGATCAACAACCTCCTTGATCTTTGTACAAAACTCTGTGATAGTTTGTTTAGGTGTCTTCTTCATCTGGTTGAACTCATTCCAAAGATGGTTCTTCCTTACCTTTATGCTAGCAAAAAGAAAGTCTCTAGAGCATCCCAAGTCTCTTGAGATGTCTTGCATCCTCTTGTATGTGCTAATAGAAAATCAAAGATAGATTTGAGTATGTATGAACTTGCTTGAGCATCCCTTGCACACCAAAGTGTGAGCCTATATGTTTCCTCTTGAGTAGGTCCTCCTTTGGATCTTGGAATAGGCATTGCTTCATCACCTGATACAATACCATATAGATTTATTCCTTGCAAGTAAGCCTCCCTTATGATTTTCCAAGCAACATAATTGCGTCTATAAAGCTTCGCAATCATTGATGGAAAGCAATCTCCCACCTTGATGTTGCTCTGATACCACTGAAAGAAGTTGGAGAAGCTTGGAGAGGCTTAGATAGTTTTGTCAAGTGGTGAAGTTGGTCTAGCAAACCAGTAGAGGACCAACCCTATCTCTTTGGATATCTAAAATAGACCTTGTAGGCTTTTGGTTAGTGAAATAAAATGCAATATGTACTTTGGAACATCAACAAGAACAAGTTGATGCAAAACAGATAACTTGCACCTTGACTAGCTCACAAAAACCTTCTAAAAATGGATGGAA
Organism: Ceratopteris richardii; assembly: GCA_020310875.1. Lineage (NCBI taxonomy): Eukaryota > Viridiplantae > Streptophyta > Polypodiopsida > Polypodiales > Pteridaceae > Ceratopteris > Ceratopteris richardii. The sequence goes on along the minus strand of CM035421.1, from coordinate 30,635,016 downwards.
GTTGTGACTTCAAACACTGAGAGAAGCCAGCACAGTAATAGTTGGAAAAATTCCTCTTAAGGGAGTTTCATACATAGAGTTGGCTTGCTATAATGCATAAAATTCCTTTTTTATAACAACTCTAGAAGGAGAAATCACCTTAGATTGAACTGGTGTCATCCCCATTTTTCAGGGAGTTGCAGAGAATGACCTTGAGACTCAAAAACTTTAATTTATTTGAAATTAATGAACCAAATGATCTGACAATTTGTACACAAAATAAATAGTAATAACTTTCCAATGAGTGCTTAAACACTGGATTTGCCACTCTTTAGAGAGCAGAAATCTTTGCAAGTTGAATGAGTCTGAGGAAGAAGGAGCAGAGAATATAAATGGCACCAAGCAATGATTAAAGAGTATATGCATTGCTTCAAATCATCAATCTCCCTAATGTACAAATGCTTTGGAGTCTTTATATAAAGTTTTGAGGATATGGCCACACCTTTTCTTCATGGATTTGAATTGGAAATTAGGCGGGTTTGTTAGTTTAGGTTGATTGGAATCTTCTCCTATAATCTAGGAAAAGAGAAAGTTTGAAGCAAAGCTACTTTTTGATTGATTGATTGAGAATCAATTCCAAAAACTTCTATCTCGTGGCTTTAATGCCTTTTGCTCTTTCCTTTTACAAAGATAAATACTTTGGAAATTACATAAGAGGGTGATCCTATGATAAAACTCTCAATACAATAAAATGAATGCAAATAAAACTCTTCAAGAAGTATATGTGGCATCATTCAAATGTGATGCTTCAGCTTGTATACCCACTTAGTGCTAATGGACTTCTTTCCAAGAGGCAAGTCACATAAAGACGAGATACCATTCTTCATTATAACATCATATTGCATAACAACCATCAAATTTTTTGAATTTTGTGCTACATCAAACAAAACAGGCTCATTATCATCATAGACACTAGATGCAGCCATAACATAGCAATCTAATGCAAAAAAAGCACTATGAGAGCTAGAACAAGTACAATATGATAGAGATGCATCTAATTTGCTATCAGACAAAGTCTGCACCAACCATTTTGGCATAGTTTTTGCCTCCTCAATATCAACTCTCTCATCTACAAGTGCATCATGTAAATCTGCATCAGAAATGGAATGATTTGCATCATCACATGAAGCATGTAAAGGTGTCTCCTTAGTACATGAAAGTAATGGCTGAATAACATCTTCCACAAAAATAACATCATGGCTAACCAAAATACATTTAGTTTTTGGATGATACCGACGATAGCCTTTGCTTTCAAAATTTGTACCCAACAAAAATACATTTCATTGCTTTATCATCCAATTTTCTATGTTGTTGTTCAGGCACTAATGCATATGCAAGACAACCAAAAACACACAGGTGAGAAACAGATGGTGTACGACCATGCCAAGCCTCATATGGAGTGATAGATTGCAATGCTTTTGTGGACACCTATTAAGTACACATGCTACACACATGACAACCTCAAGCTAGAAACTATGTGGTAAAGCCTGACTCTTGACCGTACACCTCACCATCTCCATGAGTGACCCGTTCTTCCTTACAAATGCATTAAAGTCAGAAGACATATATCCCCCCCCTCGATCAGAATGGAAGGTGCCCATTTTACATGCTCATAGATTTTCAGTCAAAACTAGAAACTAGTTGAAGCACAGAAACACTTCAGGCTTTGCTTTCAATGGATATACCCATGCATGCCTAGAAAAGTCATCAATCAAAGTCACGAAGTAAAGATAGCTCCCAAAAGAAGCTGTCTGCATAGGACCACATACATCAATGTGAAGAAGCTGCAATTTTTGAGTAGCTCAAACTAAAACATCTTTTGGGAAGGAGGAACACAACATTTTGCCCAAAATACAGACTTCACAAACATGTTTACCAAGTGACTCAAGTTTGGCCAAAGAGGACACCATTTCAGATTTCTACAGGCATAGCAAACTAGCAAAATTCAGATGACCAAAGCATGCATGCCAAAGCTTTGCATCTATCATAGCTTGGGAATCATGTACTGCACATGCTGAATCATTCATAGATTTCTCATAGTCTATGACATTATACAACCCATGACATAAAATGCAAGAAGCAATAATGACATCACCATTTGGTAGATCATGAACTGTACATCTATCATCAACAAATTTCACAACCAATATGATCTTGGCTAATGATCAACTGATAACACATTTTTCTTGATCCTTGGCACAAATAAAGCATCCGATAATGTAAAAGTGCTGCCATCAATAGTAGAGAGAATGATCTTACCAAATCACATGACAAGATAAGAGGAGTTGATGGTGCATGTGAGAGTATTCCCTCTAGGGGCAGGCTCAAGTAAAGTGAAGAAACTGTGTTGTGAGGTGATATGTTAAGTTGCCCCACTATCAAAGTACCAAAGATCTGAGTCTACTATAGATATACACTACTCATGAAAAGATGGGTCAAAATTGAAAATAGTAGTAAATGCCCATTCTTCATTTTGCACAAGTTTAACAAACTCTATTTTTGGTGTGGAGGCCTCTGTAATAACCATTCCAACCTCTTTCTTCTTTGCCTCTTTTGTAACCAGTTTTGGACATCTCTTTATGACATGATCATTTGCTTTACAATATTTGCAAAACAATTTTTTGCTTTTCTGTTTTCTTCTCGTCTCTGTCATCCTTCTTTGATTGTGCAGAATTGGCAAATTTTTGCTTACTAGTAGAAGAGCTCCATTTACCTTTGCCCTTCTGACTAGCTAGGAAATCTTGATCTGCAACACGCATAATGTACCTATTATGCCTAGATTGATCTTTGTGCAATAGAACAGAGACTAACTCCTCAAATGTTAAGGAATTTGGATTCCATTTCATCATCAATTGAAGAATAGAAGCAACACTCTAATATGAATATGGAAGACTATTCAGAACACTCTGCACAAGTGAATTGTCAGGCAAGACTTCATCAATAGAAATCAACTGCTACTTCAAATCTTTGACCTTTGTCAAGAAATATGGAATCTCGTTCATTCATGTGCTCACTCTCCAACTCTTTTCAGAAGTAGGCAAGACTAACCTCATTCCTTGCCTGGTATAAAGTGGTAAGTGTATCCCAAGCATACTTTGCTGTTATGAAAGAGTGAATGTGAGGAATAATGACATGTTTGATAGACATGGCTATCAATGCATGTGCCTGAGCATCTATCCCTCTCTAGTAGGTGTAGATTTTACATGCTAATAGAATCTTTTGGAGTTTATTGATCTCCAAAGTACAGCTAGAAGTAGGTGAAACCCAACAGGACCTAGTTGACTTTTTCACAAACTTGTATGCACAGACCAATTTTCTTGCAGAGCAAATTGCTCTTTACTCACTTGGAATTTTCCAAAACTGTTTCACACACATAAACTAGACTCTAAGAGCTTTCCAACAAGATATAGAACACCTCAAATGGATAAATACACAATGAGCTATGACCTCTGCAATATGCAGCTTTAATGGAGACCTTGAAACAGAGATGAACCTGAGGACACACATCCACTACTGGTCTTAATTCACAACTCCAATGACTTTGAAACTTTCCAGAATACAAGTAGACTTAAAGAGATTTCTAACAAGCCAAAGAACACATGATTTGGATACATACACAAGGAGATATGACCTCTGCAAGTTTGAGGTTTAATGGAGACCTTCAGCATGGATAAAAAATAGAGAACACACACTATGTGCAGAGAGTATTGCTCTCAGATCACAAATCCAATGATTATGAAAATTTACAGGAAGAAATTAGGCAGTAAGATCTTTCCAATGAGCTATCAAACATGTAATTTGGATATATAATGAGGGAGATACAAGCTCTGCAATCTCTGCATACAAAACTACAGCAGTGTAGAGATACACATATGACTCTCTTGGACATCCCACAAGATCACGACTTTTCTCCTCTTTTTATAGCATGGGAAACTAATCTAAAACCTTCCTAATACATCTAAATTCGTGGTAGACACTTGGATAGAGGTATTACATGACTCAAGTGCTCAAATAAGCAAAGTATTGATGGACTTTGAGAACTAGCCACATCGACCTTCCACTAGGACACCACTGAAGCTCCCTTGTGACTCACTAATTTGACTCACCATGTTCTAGAACTCACGTGGTATTTTTGCTACATTTTATGAATAATATGAGCCTTCTTGAAGTATTTGAAGACTTTCCAAAGGTATTTACATAATTTGAAACTTGTACACTACATAAAACAAATGTTCGCAACATTCTCCCCCTCAAGTTTCAAAGGGTATTTCCTTCATGCCAAGAATGTAGTTGAATCTTTGAAGCTTTGGTCCATCCAAGGATTTGGTGAAGATATCTGCAACTTGATCCTTTGTTCCAACAAAAGAAACCTGCACTTCATTGTTCATGGCCTTCTCTCGAACATAATGATAGTGAACCTCTATATGCTTTGTTCTAGCATGAAAAATAGGATTTGAGGTCATATGAATGCTGCTCAAGTTATCCCCATATATCAGTGGTACATCAACCTGCACATTCAAGTTATGAAACAACTTTTTAAACCACATAACCTCAGTAGTAGCCAATGCTAAACCTCTATACTCAGCCTCTGTAGAAGATAAAGCAACTGTAGGCTGTTTCTTTGAACTCCATGTTAATGTCTTGTTTCCTGCTATTACCACATATCCACTTGTGGATCTTCTCTCATCTTTGCTTCCAGCCCAATCTGCATCACTAAAGACTTTAAGAGTTAGATCAGCATCATGACTATAAAATAATCCTTCGTTCATGGTACCTTTCAAATACCTAAGCACTCTTTTCACTGCATGCATATGAGGTACTCTAGGTTCATGCATAAACTGTGACAATACTCCCACTGCATAACATATATCAGGTCTAGTTTTTGTTGCATAAATCAAAGATCCTACCATGGATCTATATACATTCATATCATGCAACTCATCACCTTCCTTTGCACTCAGCTTTACATTACATTCCATTGGAGTAGAAACAAATTTACATTCCTGCATACCAAACCTTTTCAGCATATCACATATATACTTTCTTTGTATCAACCACATACCTTCATCGCTATACACAATTTCAATCCCAAGAAAGTATCTGAGCAAACCAAGATCTGAAATTTTAAATTCCTTTCCCAAATTACCTTTTATCTCATCAATTGCTTTTGCATCATTCCCTGTAATCAACAAGTCATCCACATAAATGCATACATAGACACACATGCCATCTACATGTTTTACATAAAGTGAAGGATCAGCATGACTCACTGTGTATCCTTGTAGCATAAGATACTTTACCAACCTTGCATTCCATGCCCTTGGTGCCTGCTTAAGACCATACAATGCCTTCTTTAACCTGCATACATGATTATGACATTTTGCATCCACATAACCATCTGGTTGTGAAATATACACTTCTTCATTTAACTCACCATTAAGAAAGACATTCTTTATATCGAGTTGATATATATTCCACCTTTTACTTGCAGCTAAAGCCAACAAAGTTCTCACCGTTGCCATATTTGCTACTGGACTAAATGTTTCCTCATAGTCCACACCTTGAGTTTGATTATATTCTTTTGCTACAAGTCTAGCCTTATATCTAGACACACTACCATCACTATTTCTTTTAATCTTAAAAACCCACTTGCAACCAATTACCTTTTGTTTTGGTGTACTTGGAACTAAATTCCAAGTCTTGTTATCCTGTAGTGCTTCCATTTCTTCTCTCATTGCTTTCTCCCACTTTTCATCTCCTTTGGCCTCATCATAACATGTGGGTTCATTTTCCTGCTCAACTTTTGTCATAAAAGCATGATGAGTATTCATGAAAGATTCATAAGTATACCTTTGAGGTTGCTTACTTACTCTTGAAGTTCTTCTTACCTCCAATGTAGATGCTCTTCCTTTCTTATTAGGAATCTTTGATGATTCTCCATACTCACACACATCACTAATTTCCTCTCCTTCATCATTAACTTCAACAAGTTTGAGTTTACCTTTACTTTTAACACTTGGAGGTGAATCTTGCCTTAATCTTCCATTGAAAGGTGATCCTCTTTCTTCATCTAAACCACTCCTTTCATCATTTAAACTTCCTGATGGCTGAACTATGCATTCATCTCCTTCAACCACACCTTCTTCATTTTCATCCATGACCTGCAAACAATTCTTATCTGCATACCATGAAAGTAATTCATCAAAGTTTACATCTCTTGACACAACAACCTTATTGGTATGAGGATTATAGCATCTATATCCTCTTTGAGTATCTGCATAACCAATAAATATACATTTTTCTGATTTTGCATCAAGTTTAGATCTCACCTCACTAGGTACATGTACATAACATACACAACCAAATACTTTCAAATGACTTACACTTGGTTTCCTTCTATGCCATACCTCATATGGTGTCAAATGATGAACTCGAGCAGTCGGAACTCTATTCATAATGTAAACACTTGTGCTAACAGCTTCAACCCAAAAATAATTAGGCAAACACATATCATTAAGCATGCTTCTAGATGCTTCTGCTATGATTCTGTTTCTTCTTTCTGCGACTCCATTTTGTTGTGGAGTATACCTGCATGTAACTTCTCTTTTGATACCTTCATCATACAAAAAATCAGTAAAAGCTTGAGAGAAATACTCTCCCCCTCCATCAGATCTTAGCTTCTTAACATACCTTCCTGTTTGCTTTTCGACATATGATTTGAACTTCTTGAAACAATCAAAAACCTCACTCTTATGTTTAATGAAATACACAAATGTCATTCTACTATGATCATCAATGAATGATACATAGTACTTATTACCAACCAAGGATGCCTCTTTAGTAGGTCCCCACACATCTGTGTGTATGAGATCTAGCAAACCATCACTTACATAGCTTGAATGCTTGAAAGGTTGTCTACTCTGCTTACCCATTTGACATGCTTCACAAAGATGCACCATATGTTGCTTAGTAAGATCAGGTAATCCTTCAACAATCCTCTTCTTTGATAGCTCCTTTAACTTGTGTACATTCATGTGTCCAATCCTTTTGTGCCATAGATCAAGCTCTGCTATTCGATGCATACCATAAGAGAAATAGTTTGTATGATTTGGGTTTACCTTGAATGTAAACAATCTACCTTGTTTTTGACCTCTAGCAATTAACCTCCTTTGCTTTGGATCCTCAATGAAGCAACCTGCATGATTAAATCTCACTTGTAGACCTTTTTCTACCATTTGACCAACCGACATCAAATTCTTAGTGATCGTTGGTACATAAAGTACATCCTTCAAGCAATTTGTCTTGCTCTTATCCTGCATAACAACATCTCCAACCTGCATAATCTTATGTGTTGTATCATCTCCTGTTTCAACATGACCTTTACATGACGGATTATGCATATTAGAAAACCATGAAGCATCATGAGACATGTGATTAGAACAACCACTATCTACATACCATACATCGCTATTGCAATTCATCTTAGTTTCTACATTCATCATAAGAAGAGAATCATAATCATCACTTTTACCTTCAACTGCATAATTTCCTTGTTGTTTACCTCTTCTTGAATAGCCTCCTCTTCGATTACCACCTTGATTATTTTCATTTTGATAACAATCTTTGGCATAGTGTCCATACCTTCCACATATATAGCAATTGTTCTTATTATCTTCACTCCTTTGTCTTTGGTTGTAGTTGTAGTAGCCTCTCGTACCTCTAGCGCTTGATCTTCCTCTTCCTCTTGTGTTGAAGAAGCCACTTGAAGTCCTTTGATCATCGCTCCTTCTTCCTTGACCTCTATTTGAACCTCTTCCACCTCTGTTTCCACCTCTTGATGATCCTACATAAAGAGCTTGTCCTTGAGATCCTTTTTGATTTGAAGTAGAACCATTTAGATTCATCTCCTCCGTGACCATGAGGGCAATAAGTTGATCAAAATCTGGTAATTCTCCTCTGACATAAACTGAAGTAATGAAGGGTTTCCATCTCTCATCATCTTTGAGTCCGTTGAGAGTATGTGCAACCAAGTCGTCGTCCTCCACATGAGCTTGAATTGATCCTAGTTGATCTGCAATCTCTTTAACTTTCAATATGTAATCATTGACCGATGTCCTTGTATCTTTCTTTATGTTATTCAACTCATTTTTGAGTTGAATCTTCCTTGCTCTTGTATCCGTAGCATACAACCTTTCCAATGCAAGCCAAACATCTCTACTTGTGTCTAGATCTTGTATGTGTCCTACCATTGAATCTTGAATATTTTGTGATAAAATGAATATAACCCTTTTGTCTCTCTCATTCCAAAGTCTAAACTCCCTCAATTGTTGCTGATTTGGGTCCTCTGGTAATGTGGGTTTGATATCTGTGCCGTCAATCAAACCATACAAGCCTCTACCTTGCAAGTATGCTGTGATTCTAAACTTCCATGCCTGATAATTGGTCTTATCAAGCTTCTCTATTTGTGCATGTTGGTCTCCCATAATACAAACGCTAAGCTTCCTCCTTTAAGCCTCCTTTCCAATGTGTGTGATGAGAAGAAATATAATATTTACCTTGTAAATGAGGTATGTGCACCTTTCTTTGCTTGGATGTTGCTTCAGATGCCTCCTTGCAATCTTCTTCTACCTTTGTGTAGTGTTGATGATGAACTGCTTCTTTGATAGCTTCAAATTCTTCGTCAAGGTATGATAACCTTCTCCAAGCCTCCAAGTACTTGCTCTGATACCAATGTTGGAGTTTATTGATCTCCAAAGTACAGCTAGAAGTAGGTGAAACCCAATAGGACCTAGTTGACTTTTTCACAAACTTGTATGCACAGACCAATTTTCTTGCAGAGCAAATTGCTCTTTACTCACTTGGAATTTTCCAAAATTGTTTCACACACATAAACTAGACTCTAAGAGCTTTCCAACAAGATATAGAACACCTCAAATGGATAAATACACAATGAGCTATGACCTCTGCAATATGCAGCTTTAATGGAGACCTTGAAACAGAGATGAACCTGAGGACACACATCACTTGCAGAGACTACTGCTCTTAACGCACAACTCCAATGACTTTGAAACTTTTCAGAATACAAGTAGACTTAAAGAGATTTCTAACAAGCCAAAGAACACATGATTTGGATACATACACAAGGAGATATGACCTCTGCAAGTTTGAGGTTTAATGGAGACCTTCAGCAGGGATAAAAAACAGAGAACACACACTACTTGCAGAGAGTATTGCTCTCAGATCACAAATCCAATGATTATGAAAATTTACAGGAAGAAAGTAGACAGTAAGAGCTTTCCAATGAGCTATGAAACATGTAATTTTGATATATAATGAGGGAGATACAAGCTCTGCAATCTCTGCATACAAAACTACAGCAGTGTAGAGATACACATATGACTCTCTTGGACATCCCACAAGATCACGACTTTTCTCCTCTTTTTATAGCATGGGAAACTAATCTAAAACCTTCCTAATACATCTAAATTCGTGGTAGACACTTGGATGGAGGTATTACATGACTCAAGTGCTCAAATAAGCAAAGTATTGATGGACTTTGAGAACTAGCCACATCGACCTTCCACTAGGACACCACTGAAGCTCCCTTGTGACTCACTAATTTGACTCACCATGTTCTAGAACTCACGTGGTATTTTTGCTACATTTTATGAATAATATGAGCCTTCTTGAAGTATTTGAAGACTTCCCAAAGGTATTTACATAATTTGAAACTTGTACACTACATAAAACAAATGTTCGCAACAGAATCCACATGGAAGAATAATGAATTTGCATAGAACACTGAACGTGAACTAGGTTATCATATAGGAGGTATGCACATCCACCCAAACTCGTGTGGATGAACCTTGGATATTAGATAGTGGAACATCTCACCACATGACTAGTAAGGACTAGTATAGTTGTTTAATGCCTCTACAAGAACCCATCAACATAGTGGTTGGAAATGACTCCAAATGTCTAGATGAAAGGACATGAACCATCTCTTTTGTTACTACCACCAATGCTGAGAGAAAAATCTCTGATGTTTTGTGTATTCATGCATAGAAAATAAATTTATTATTACTTTTTTTCCAAAATAAATCATGTTCTTGAAGTACATTTCAAAAAGGATGGTGCATAAAATCTAGATGGAATAGATATACCATAGGAAATGAGTGCATAAAGATAAATTTTATGAATTAAGCACCCTCACTATTGCACAAGTAGGCTTTGGCATCAATGTTTTGGGCATCTTGGATCTGCCATTCTCAAATAGAGATTGAGAAAAGAGTTGGTAGCACATTTACCTACATTTTCAGATCTGTAGGAACCATGTGAAGCTTCCATGATGGGCAAGCAACAAAGGAAGGTATTTCCAAAATAGAGCAGCAATAAAGCTCAAGCTCCTCTAGAATTGGTACATGCTAATCATTGTGGTAAAATGCCTACTCTTGCTTTGGGAGGATCTCTATACTTCTTGTTGATAGTCGATAATTGTAGTAGAAAGATGTGGGTGTATTTTATTTGGGAGAAGGCTAATGCTTTCTCTTGCCAACTTGCTTCTTCCTACAATCCTTATTGGCATGGCCCTTCTTTTTGCAATAAAAACAATTTTTGGTGAACTTATTCTTTGGCTTCTTCTTTGAACTACCAAAAAAGCCTTTTTCCTTTGTGTTTGATGAAAATTTTGCATCATTTGAACCTTTCCTAGCTAGTTCTTCAAGTGTTATCATAACACCAATAACATATAGTTTATCTTGTAAACATTTGATTTCATTGATGGTCTTCAATATTTTTTAACTGAGAGTGCCTTTCATTTGCTAATTGATTCTCAAGATTTTGAATTTGAGTGTGATTCTTGGTCTGATATTGGCAAGCCAATATACCCCAAGCTTTATGTGCTTTAGTGTAGTGTTGGAATAGAGTAAGCACATAATCACTTACACTCATAATAGTGAAATATATATTAATTGTGATCCTTTCAACTACTATTCAATCTTCTAGGGCTCATTTAAGTTAGTCACTCTATCATACATGGGAGTTGCAATCTACATCTTAGTGTTCATGGAGGAAGACTTATGCCTGCAAGGAGGGGTTTCTCTATGCAGCTTTATATTTTGAACCTTTCAACTACTATTCATCCTTCTAGTGCTCCTTGAAGTTAGTCACTCAACCATACATGAGAGTTGGCATCTGCACCGTGGTGGTCATGGAGGGAGACTTATGTGAGCAAGGATGAGTTTCATTATCTACATGAAGAAACTCATACAAGGTCAACATGTGTTGGATTTTATGTAACACTTTCTTATATTTGTATGTGTATGTACAATAGGTGCAGATGAGAGCATATAGCACTGGTATGAAAAGGACTAACCTACCTTGATACCCTTTGGAGTATGTTTGAGTATATGTCCTATAATAACATGCAATTGTATATTTTTCTCTATCCTTCCAAGTAGTACTTGGTTGAAAAGACTGGGAGATGAGTGAATTCGCTTTGTGATGTGTGTTTGGGGAGCGTTTTTCATGAAAAAAGGCCTTGTGTGTGCTTTTAGTATACTTTGCATGATGTGTGAAACACCATTTGGTCTTGGAAAGGGTAAACTATGACCCCATTTTTGGGACCTAATAAAAATTATGGTCAATAGTTTTTATTACATAATGGGATAATATTTCTTTAGAGCTATCCAATCATATATAATGCTTGGGTATTTGACAAAAATATGGTGATCAAAAGTCAAGTCTTAATCTTCATATTTGTGTGAAAAGCACTTTTAATTTGAAAACCAAAAGTGACACTTGTCAATATTGAAGAATAAGATCAAATCACTAATATTCATGCCTTTTTTCACATCAAAAGCTCAGAAACATTTAAAGAAAAAGAATCCCAAATAGTATGTTGCAAATCATGGAGGTTGTTTTTTTGCCTTTGTTGTGGCCTGTTGAGAAAGACAAAGACTAACTTCTATAAGCACATTACCTATGACACTTATATCATCACGGTTTGGATAGCCTCTTCATGTGAAATCTTGGATGAGGTGGTTCTTTTAGCTTTGAGAGATGGAGTTGTGTTTTCTTCATCTTCAACAAGGTGTGCAATAGCTTTGAGCTTATCTATTTTTGGAGGAGATGATCTTCAACCGACGAGGTTAGTGTAGTTATCTGAAAACTTGTATTCATCTTAACTTCAATTATGGAATGTAAAGACTATACACGGAGCATGGATCCTTACATCTCTCTCATGTGTCTTACATTCTCTATGTCTCTTTTTTCTCTATGTCTCGCTTTTAATTATGGGCCTAGAACCCGACATGATAATATTAATAGCATAGAGTTATCATGAAATCCTTATTTTCATGTTATAAAAATCATATTGAGGTACATTATCACTTCGTCAAGAGGTATTGATGAGATGATATTAATCCTATCTTTGTAAGGACATATGAGCAAGTTGCTAATATTTTTACCTAAGAGTTGGAGCAGATAAGCTCAAGATGCCAGGATTAGAGGAGATGAAGTTGAGATTGAGGCGGAATGTTGAGATATCAAGCTAAACATGTGATGATCCAAGATGAAACATATCATTTTTCTTTTCTCTAATATTTTTAGTGCTTATTCTGATATATATTAGGCATATTTTATGTGAACTTCACCAAATTTATCTAGGAGAATGATGGCCCATTTGTTTTCTTGTGAGCTTAATCGTTCACAATGATTAGGGTTTTATTTATTAATTTTTCTCTATGTGTTGTAATTGTTTCATTTTTATATTGGTTCCTCCTTGTACATTCTTTTTATGTAATAGAACAAGAAGAATATTATTCTTCCTTGCCACAATATGTGTGTTGCTCCTCTCTTAGTGTGTGGGACTGTGTGAGAGATCTCTTCCTTATCTCCTTCCTTTTGGCATGTCCTAGGGTTGTAGGGTCCTTAAATCATTATCAACGGATGAGGAGGAACTCTTCCTCCTAATGGGTTAACTTCCAAAGCTATCAAAGATGGTAATGATAATCTAGGTGATGTTAAATGTAGTTGCACTTTTGTAGTCAAGATCTAATGGAATGCCTAAAATCATCCCATCTTCTTGATTGGAACCTAGTACCATAAGACAATATTGGTGTCACATCTCTTGATCTACTCATAAATCTTACAACTCCTCAAAGCAATCAATATTAAACTACTTCCATTTTATAAGAAGTACCCAAAGTTTGAGAGAATGTTTCTTTTATAGTAAGATGGATTGTATATATATGTGCCAATAATATAAATTCTTAGGAAAAGCTTCAAAATAGATTTTAAAAATAAGTTATTATATTTCACTTGTTCATCATTTTCGATTACTTAAATGGGAAAATTCAACAAGAAGGAGGCATTGACTTTTTCCATTCCAGCTTAATTGTCCCATTACCTACATAGCTACTTTAATATGAAAAGTGGATCACAAATTTTTGTGGTCCCAAAGGAAGGGCCATGATGGGAAATAATTGAACAAATTCCAAGTTTTCATGTCTAAAAAAATCAAAAATCTCTAGAAAATGTTGGCTTTTACCTTTGGCCACAGGTCTTGGTTTATACCTATTGATGGTTCCATAAGAGTTCTTATTCTCTTTGTATATCCATCTAGATCTTATGATTTTCATAGATGAGTTCTTGGGTACTAGAAACCAAGTATGATTTCCCTTCAATGCTTCAATCTCTTCCTCCATGGCATTCATCCACTCTGGTTTCTTGTTTGCTTCCTCATAAGATGAGTGCTCTTCATGTTATAATTAGTGTCCATGTGAAAGGCCAAATGGCCATTACACACTTTTGTATATGTTCTTTAATAAAACATATAGTATCCTGGTCAACCAGAGATTGTAAGTTCGATCGCATATGTTGTAACACCCAAGGCTTACGACTAAGGGAGCAACCAAGGCATAGACCTTGGCACACCTTGTCATCGGAGTCACCAAAGTCATTATTGGTGCAGTTGGCTCCACGTGAGGGAGGACCTCAACGCAAGGGGTGCTCAGAGAATTTTTCAAAACATTGAATAGGTGTATGACCTAAAATAGCAAGTTTTTTACTTTTGGATCAACTCTTACCTATCTGTTTTGATTCAACGTTTTGAGAGTGATCTTCCAAAGTACATAGGGTGTCTAATAGATCCTTTGGCAAGCTAAAAGGGCCCACCACATATCTCTAGAGTTCATTTGGCTAGTGTAGTGCAAAGTTTCTGTAGCACCACTTCATCTTCATCAAGTACAAATCCATCCTCATAGTGGTATCAGAGCAAGGTTGGGCAACATGGTAGATGGATTTCCTTCATCAGTTGACAAATTGGATAGAGGTAATTACTCAGCCTGGTCTTTAAGGATGAAAGCTTATCTTCAAGGCAGGAATCTATATGGTTATATAGTTGGAGATGAAGTTATGCCAAGTTTCAAGAATAAAGGTCAACCTACACAAGAAAGATTCATCACATGGTGCTCCAAGGATGCACTTGCAAGGTCTTATCTCCTCTCTTTTATCTCATATTTTTTGTTGTCTCACATTAGAAGTTGTAAAACATCACAGGAGGTGTGGAATGCACTTGAGGACTTTTTCTCTTCAAGCACAAAGTCCAGAAAGAACCAACTATGGTTTCACTTCACAACACTCAAGAAATCTTCCAAGCAAAATGTGATTGATTTTGTCACAAAGATCAAAGATATTGATAATCAACTAGGAAGCATTGGAGAAGTGATAGATGAAGAACACATTGTAAGGCAAGTCATCAATGGTTTTAAGGCAAATGACAAGTGGAAAGCCTTTACAATAGCAATGGATATATATGGATACACATGTACCGGATTTCAATACATTTATGGGACAACTACTTACTCAAGAGGCCAAGCTCATGAAGAATGGAGAAGGTTCCAAAGGTAATACATCTTTTTCTTTATATATTCATACAAATAAAGCCAAAGACAACAAAGGTAAAGGAATGAAAGTGGATGATGAAGCAGGTACACACCAAGCTAACTATGCAGGTAGAGGAAGACATGGTAGAGGTAGAGGCAAAGGAGGAAGACAAGGCAGGGGGAGACCCCCAAAGGTAATAAATCGTTTTCTTTGTACATTGATACAAATAAAGCTAAAGACAACAAAGGGAAAGAAAAGAAAGTGGATGATAAGCAGGTACACACCAAGCTAACTATGCAGGTAGAGGAAGACATGGTAGAGGTCGAGGCAAAGGAGGAAGACAAGGCAGGGGGAGACCCCAAGTCTCTTGTGGATTAACTAATCACACAACTGAGAATTGCTTTAGGAATTCCAAGAATCAAAGAGGCAAAAGCTACAACAAAGGAGGTTATGGCTACTCAAGCGGAAGGTTCAACAGTTTCCATGGCAACCACAACTACAACAATTCAACCTACCAAGGAGGATACAAAGGTAGAAGAGACTACAATAACTACACAGAAGACTCAAATCAAGAAGACTCTCTACTTCTCATGAATATGACAATGTCACAAGGTAAATCCCATGATCATGTTTTCTACATAGATTCATGTTGCTCAATTCATGTGGCAGGAAATGTGACCCTCCTATTAGATTTAGAAGATCTAGGGAACAATCATGAAGTGCAAACAGGTGATGATACAAGGCATCTGGTGGAAAACATAAGAAATGTAAAAGCACCTGATGGAAACATCAACCTACTTATCAAGGTACTCTTTGTCCCTACCATCACAAAAATTATTTATGGGTTGAGGTTGTACCCATAGCCACTTATTTGATTAACAAGTTACCTTCAAAATCACTTGATGGCATGACACCATATGAGGCTTGGAATGGAAGAAGACCAAGCTTGGATCATTCTAAGATTTTTGGATGTATTTCTTATGCTCATGTTCCTTCATAGGTTAGAGGAAAGATGGATCCAATAGCTGAAAGATGTATATTCATTTGATATGACAACAACCAAAAAGGCTACAAAAATACAACCCAACAATCAAAGGATTCTTGGTAAGTAGAGATGTAGTATTTGATGAGAATACTTCTTGGTATGAAGACTCATGTAGTAAGATCAAATTACCTTATGATCTTGAAGAAGATTTTCCAAAGCTTGTCAAGGATAACCCTTCTAAAATTGAAGAACATGATACCTCAAAAGATGATGAAGAAACTCAGATTGAAAAACGCAACATGTGGAAGTCTAAAGGTAAAGCTAAAATGCAAGAACTTGGACAAGAGGCAGAATCACCACATCATGGCCTAAGAAAGTCCATGAGGGAGAAAAGAAAACCATAGAGGTATGGGTTTGATACTTCTCTAGTTATTGAACATTCAATCTATCTAGGAGAGGACATAAATCAAGAGGAACCCTTGTTGGAGTTAGATGTCTGCGGAAGCACGCGAACAACACAAGGAAGAAGAAGAAGCTTAGAGCACAACACACAAGACTGAATGTATTACAGAATGTACAAAGATAAGTAGCCCATTAGGGCAATAGGCGTATATACAAGCCGGGGGAAAAAAACCTCCTAAAGAGGGAAAAAAGTGCCCCGGCGGTCCTAGAGTGTTCACACACATCACTACCTAAATATATCAACAAATCCCCCCTAGGAGTGATGCGGTGAACAAGTAGCTGGCACTCATGTATAAGGAAGTGCCAAGCTATGTGGAAGTCACTCCACAAAAGGAAGTAAGCCCAAAGCTTTGTGGAAAGCTTCAAACTTCTCCCTGGGCAGAGCCTTCATGAAAAGGTCTGCAATGTTCTCCTGCGTGGGCACATATGCCAAGCTCATCTCCTGAGCAGAGAACCTCTCCCTCACATAGTGATAATGCACCTCAATGTGCTTAGTGCGAGCATGGAACACAGGGTTCCTCGCAACTGCCAATGCGCTTTGACTGTCAGTGAAGATAGTGGTGGCAAAATTCTGACCAACACCCAAATCAGCCATAAGCCGTCTGAGCCACACACACTCAATAGTAGTTGTGAAAGTTGCCCTATACTCAGCCTCACAACTGAAGGTGGCCACAGTAGGCTGCTTCTTGCTCAACCAAGATATACATGAGCTACCAAGCATGAAGCAAAAGCCAATAGTGCACACACAAGTGTCATAGCAACCAACCCAATTAGAGTCAGAAAAAGCATGCAAATTTGGCGGTAGTGATCCCCCCTTGGGATAAAACAACCCAAGTAGACGAGTACCACTCAAGTAGCGAAAGATGCGCTTAACTGCCTGCCAATGCTTGACTCCTGGGCAATGCATAAATCTACTCATCTGTGAGACAGCAAATTGAATATCTGGCCGAGTAATGCATAAGTAAATCAAGCATCCAATAGCCTGCTGATAGAGAACAACATCAAATGCATCTCCAACATCATGAAGAATCAATCGTAAACCTATCTCCATAGGAGTGGCAATAGGCTTACACTCTTCAAGGCCAAAACGCTACAATAATGTGTCAATATATTTCGTTTGACACAAAGCCATTCCACCATCAACTTGCATAAATTGAATACCCAAATAGTGATGCAAATGCCCCAAATTAGACATCTCAAATGAGGCATGCAAATCAGCCTTAAAATCAGCAATATGCTTCTCAATAGGACCAGTGAGCAGCATGTCGTCAACATAGACAACAATGATCAGAAGCACATCATTAGCACGCTTAACATATAAGGTGCTTTCAGTTGGACTGTTCTCAAAACCATGTGCAATCAGATATGCATGTATCTTCTCATACCAAGCACGTGGTGCTTGCTTTAAACCATATAATGCCTTCTTTAACCTGCACACCTAGTTTTCATGCCCTTTCTGCACAAAGCCACGGGGCTGAAAAACATACACTTCTTCATGCAAGTCACCATTCAGAAATGGTGTTTTAATGTCCAACTGATGTACATTCCAGCCCTGATGGGCTACAAGTGAACAAATTCTCAAAACAGTAGTCATACGGCATGTAGGAGCAAAGGTCTCATCAAAATCAATGCCTCTTTCCTATGCATAACCCTTTGCAACAAGCCTAGCCTTATACCTGTCAACTATACCATCAGGTTTATACTTCAGCTTGTATACCCACTTAGTGCCAATGGCCTTCTTGCCAGTAGGCAATTCACATAAAGACCATGTACCATTCTTCATTATAGCATCATATTCAGATTGCATAACAGCCATCCCATTTTCTGAATTCTAGCTTCATCAAAAGAAACAGGCTCATTCTCATCACAGAGACTAGACGTAGCCATAGCATAGCAATGTGATGCAAAGGAGGCACTATGAGAGCCTGAACGAGTACGATATGACAAAGGTGCATCTAATTTGCTGTCACGCAAAGTCTGCACCAGCCATTTTGGCATAATTTTTGCCTGCTCAATATCAGCTCTCTCATCAACAAGTGCATCATGTAAATCTGCATCAGAAATGGAATGATCTGCATCATCATATGAAACCTGCAAAGGCTGAGAAGTTGCCTCATTAGGACCAACACTAGACTGTCCACCTGTAAAAAGAGGCATCAAAGTATCATACATGTCTTTGGAGCTAACAGATGTCTCCTTAGTACATGAAACCAATGGTTGAATAGCATCTTCCACAAAGACAACATCACGGCTAACCAAAATGCGTTTAGTCTGTGGATGATACAGACGATAGCCTTTACTTTCAGAACTGTACCCAACAAAAATACATTTTATTGCCTTATCATCCAATTTTCTACGATGTTGTTCAGGTACTAGTGCATATGCCAAACAACCAAAAAGACACAGATGAGCAAGAGATGGCTTGCGGTCATGCCAAGCCTCATATGGAGTGATGGACTACAGCGCTTTAGTGGGACACCTCTTTAATACATATGCTGCACACATGACGGCCTCAAGCCGAAAACTATGTGGTAAAGCTTGACTTTTGACCATGCACCTTGCCATCTCCATGAGTGACCTGTTCTTTCGTTCAAGAACTCCATTCTGTTGAGGTGTATACGGCACTGTACATTGGTGTTTTATCCCACGTTCAGCCAGAAATGCATTAAAATCAGAAGACATATATTCCCCCCCTTGATCAGAACGGAGGGTGCCCATTTTACATGCTGACAGATTTTCAGCCAAAACCAAACACTGTTTAAAGCACATGAACACTTTGGACTTTGCTTTGAGTGGATATACCCATGCATGCCTAGAAAAATCATCAATGAAAGTCACGAAGTAAAGGTAATTTCCAAAAGAGGGTGTCTGCATAGGACCACATACATCACTATGTACAAGCTCCAATTTCTGTGTAGCCCGAACTGAACCATCTTTTGGAAAGGAGGAACGCTGCATTTTGCCCAAAATATAGCCTTCACAAACATGTTTTCCAGGTGCCTCAAGTTTGGGCAACGAGGACACCATTTCAGATTTCTACAAGCGTAGCAAACTAGCAAAATTCAAATGACCAAAGCGTGCATGCCAAAGCTTTGCATCTGACATAGCCTGCGAATCATTTACTGCACATGCCAAATCATTTACAGATCTTTCATAGTCTATGAGCTTATACAGCCCACGACATAAAATGCCAGAAGCAATAATCACATCGCCATTTGACAGATCATGAACTGTACACCTGTCATCAACAAATTTCACAACCAAGCCAATCTTTGCTAATGCAGAAACTAATAACAGGTTCTTTTTGATCCCTAGCACAAATAAAGCATCTGACAAAGTGAAAGAACTACCATCAATAGTAGTCAAAATGATCTTACCGACTCCCATAACAGGATAAGAGGAGTTGTTGGCGCATGTAACAGTATTCCCTGTAGGGGTAGGCTCGAGTGAAGAGAAGAAACTGTGCTGTGAGGTAATATGTTTGGTCGCCCCACTATCAAAATACGAAACATCTGAGTCTACTGCAGACATGCACTGCTCATGAGAAGATGGATCAAAACTGCAGACAGTAGTAAATGCCCATTCTTCTTCCTGCACAAGATTTGCAGACTCTGTTTTTGGTGTAGAGGCCTATGCAACAACCATTCCAGCCTCTTTCTTCTTTGCCTCTTTAGCAGCCAGTTTTGGACAGTTCTTTATGATATGATCATTCCCTTTACAGTACTTACAAAATAATTTTTGCTTTTCTGATTTCTTCTCATCTTTATCTTCCTTCTTGGAATATGCAGAATTAGCAGATTTTTGCTTACTAGTTGAAGAGCTCCATTTTCCTTTGACCTTCTGACTAGCTAGGAAAGCTTGATCTGCAACTCGCATAATGGACCTGTTCTGCCTGGACTGATCTTCCTGCAATAGAACAGAGACTAACTCCTCAAATGATA
This sequence comes from Ceratopteris richardii, assembly GCA_020310875.1. Classification (NCBI taxonomy): domain Eukaryota; kingdom Viridiplantae; phylum Streptophyta; class Polypodiopsida; order Polypodiales; family Pteridaceae; genus Ceratopteris; species Ceratopteris richardii. The sequence goes on along the minus strand of CM035421.1, from coordinate 30,614,703 downwards.
AGGCATTCGGATTGCCTTTCATCATCAAACAAAGAGTAGAAGCAAAACTCTGATATGAATAAGGAAGACCATTCAGAACGGTCTGCACAAGTGAGCTATCTGGTATAACCTCATCAGCAGAAATCAATTGTTCCTTCAAGTCTTTGATCTTCGTTAGGAAACTGTCCATAGAATCACCTTCATTCATGTGCTCACTCTCCAACTGTTTTCGGAGATAAGCAACACGAGCCTCATTCCTAGCTTGGTACAATGTGGTAAGTGTATCCCAAGCATCCTTAGCTGTTTTGCAAGAGCGAATGTGAGGAATAATGGCACGTTTGACAGACAAAGCTATCAATGCATGTGCCTGGGCATCTCTGCTATCCCAGCGAATCTGCTCTGCAATAGGTGCAGCAGAAACATCAGCACGAATAGGAATCTGTAGAATATCATCTTCGACACCATCTTCATCAGCTCCAACACCTTTATTTGTAGTACCTGTAGTCAGAGGTGTAACAGGATGTCTTTCAACACCTTGCACAATGTTCCACAATCCTTTTGCAACCAATACATGTCGCATCATATAAGCCCATAATGGGTAGTTCGTACCATCCAACGTATCCTCAAGAGCCAACATACGGAATACATCACTTCAGCCATGGCCGGTGACTAAAATACCTTGATGCAGAAAATTGATTGTATCTCAAAAAGTTGAACAGAACTGCCTAGACGAGTTCTGCTAGACCTGTAGTAGTTCGAGACGCTTAAACTAGCGAACAAAAAGTGGTATATACCTTTGGCACAAAAAGACAAAATAGCCTGCACAAGCGCTATGATAGTGCGTTCGGAGGTCAAAACGAGCTCAGATCGCGATTTCGGCACACAAATCGAAACTGTTTTGATCTCAAAAACACCTTGAGTATGCTCACCAAAATTCGTAGGATTCTGAGACTGCAAACAGAGGAGTGTCAACGGTGCCCTAGATGAAGCGATGAACTGCTCTGATACCAATTGTTGGAGTTAGACGTCTGCGGAAGCACACGAACAACACAAGGAAGAAGAAGAAGAAGCTTAGAGCACAACACACAAGAATGAATGTATTGCTAGAGAATGTACAAAGATAAGTAGCCCATTAGGGCAATAGCCGTATATACAAGCCGGGGGAAAAAAACCTCCTAAAGAGGGAAAAAAGTGCCCCGGCGGTCCTAGAATGTTCACACAGATCACTACCTAAATATATCAACAACCCTCAACATTTGAGGAAGCAAAGAAGAAATCAGAATGGAGGCATGCAATGTAAGAGGAAATTGAAGCTCTTGAGGAAAATAACAATTGGGAATTAGTTCCCAAGTCTTCATCAATGAAAGTGATAGGTTTAAGATGGATTTGCAAATTGAAGAAGAACTCAGATGGCTCCATGAACAGGTATAAGGCAAGGCTTGTGGAAAAAGGCTTTGCACAAACTCAGGGAATTGATTATGAGGAGACTTTCTCTCCTCTCGCAAAGATGCCTACAATTAGAGTCGTGCTTAGTATTGCTTCTTCCAAGAATTGGAAGATACAATTGGATGTAAAAAATGCATTTCTTAATGGATGGATAACAGAAGATGTGTATATGGCACAACTCCCTAGTTTTGAGAATCAAGTACATCCTGATTATGTGTGTAATCTTAATAAAGCTCTATATGGACTCAAACAAGCCCCAAGGGCTTAGAATCACATGCTTGTTTCATTTTTCCAGGATAAAGGATTTCAACCTAGCAAGGCAGATCCATCACTCCATCAAAAAGAGTAATTCTGAAGTCATCTATTTTTTTGGTGCAAAGTCCAAGCACACACATTTGGTTGAGGTTCATTAAGATATGAAGTTCCATGGAAACCATTGCTAGTGGAGATTTATCCTTTTACCTTTGTAAGAATCATTTCTTTTTTTACTTGAGAATATTTGTAATCACCTACCAAAAAGTTGTGGACCTGTTAGATAGAAAAGTAAATACTTCATTGAGGGAATATCTCCTAGAATGAAGGATCACTTTTAGAGAGATCCAAAAGTTGAATTCAAATTCAAATTTGAATACAACACTTATATAAAGTCACTTGAAAAAGTCGCGGTTGTAGCTTCATTATCCAAGCTCTTCATTGCCATTTTTGTATGTGTGTAAGGCCTACATTGTAGCCTACACTACTCTCCATCATAAGGCTATGATTATCAAGCCTATGATCTTGTACAACATTGTTCATTAATACAATACATCTACATTGTTCATCTATGATCTCTCTGTTATAATCATTCTTAACTATCAACTTGTGCTGCTCATATATCAGTCATTCCTCAACCAATTTCAATCAAGCACAAAGATGAAGTATTCAATTGCTTTAAAAAGTATCTTCCACTTGTTGAGAATCAAACATGGAGAAATCTAAAAAGGCTAAGGTCAGATGGAGGAGGTGAGTACTTCTCAAATGAGTTTGATATGTTCTTGTAGGACAGAGGAATCAAGAGAGAAATTACCACAAGGTATACCCCTGAGCAAAATGGGGTAGCAGAAAGAAGATTAGATTAATTGTTGAAACAACTAGGTCAATGTTAAATGAGAAAAAATTACCTAACTATTTATGGGCAGAAAGTGTATCTACTGCCACTTAAACAAATTTCCATCCAAATCTCTTGATGGGATGACCCCATATGAAGCATGGCATGGTAGAAGACCCTCACTTGATCATTGTAGGATATTTGGATGTGTAGCATATGTGCATATCCCTTCTTAGATAAGAGGTAAGCTAGACCCTAAGGCAAAGAAGTGTATCTTCATAGGGTATGATCTAAATCAGAAAGGATACAAGTTCTACAATCCTTCAAACAAGGGATTCATGGTCAGTAGAGATGTTGTCTTTGATGAAAATGATTCTTGGTTTGATAGTGAATACAGGAAGGTAAAACTACCTTATGACTTGGAAGAGGAGTTTCCAAGCCTTACTAAGGAGGAGCCTACTCAAAATGGAGACATTAACTTAGATGATGAGGACATCATCAATCTTGAAGAGTTCAAGGCATGGAAGTCCAAAGGAAAAGTCAAGATGAAGAAATTGGAGGATGTACCTGAATCTTCCAACCAAGCAATCGGAAGATCACAAAGGGAGAGCAAGAAGCCAATCAGATATGGGTATGACACTTCCCTAGTTACTAAACACTCTGTTTATCTTGCAAAAGATTTGCCAATTGAAGAAGCAAGATCATACGAGGAGGCAAAGGCCAAGACAGACTGGAAAGAAGCTATTGATGAGGAGATTGAAGCACTCAAGGAGAGTGATACTTGGGAACTAGTACCAAAGAAGGAGTCCATGAAGGTAATTGGTTCTAGGTGGATCTATAAGATCAAAAGGAATTTTCAATAAGCAGGTACAAAGCTAGACGTGGCTAAGGGTTTTGCACAAACCCAAGGAATTGATTATGAAGAAACCTTCTCACATGTGGCCAAAATGCCAACCATCAAGGTATTGGTAAGTGTTGCTGCATCAAAGAATTGGAAGATGTATCAGTTGGATGTAAAAAATGCATTTCTAAATGGTTGGATTTCAAAGGAGGTGTACATGTCTCAACCTCTTGGCTATGAGGACCCAAAAAAGGTAACATATGTATGTAAATTGAACAAAGCTCTTTATGGATTGAAGCAGGCACCTAGGGCATGGAGCCATAGGTTGACTACATACCTCCATGACCAAGGTTTTGTCATGAGTAAAGTAGATACTTCTGTGTTCATAAAGAGAAGTAATTTAGAGGTAATATACCTATGTGTATATGTTGATGATATCATACTTACACGTAATGATGCTAATGACATCAAATAGATAAAAAATCAGATGATGAAGGAGTTCAAAATTAGTGACCTTGGATCACTAAAATATTTTCTTAGAGTTGAGTTAGTCTATACTAAATCTGGATTTACATTACTTAGAGAAAGTATATACATGATATGTTGAAGAAGTTTCATTTGCAGGATGCCAAAGTTGCAAGTACTCCAATGGAGGTAAACCTAAAATTAACTGCTCATGAAGGTGATGTACTTGAGGACATTGGAGGTTATCAAAGCATAGTGGGAAGCTTGAACTATGCTACCTTGACAAGGATAGACATTGCTTATGGAGTAAGTGTGCTAAGTTAGTGTATGCATAAGCCTAGGGCACCTCACTTGGAGACTGCCAAAAGGATCTTGAAGTACCTTTAGATTACATCATGCAAGCTATTCAATGTGATAACTGTCATTTTGAAAGGAAACAAGAAAAAAAAGTAGAAGGAAGACCTCACCAATGGAAACCTTTCCAACCCACTCCTAAGGATGAGTCTATGCATGAACCTATGCAAATAGATGTAACTAGGTTCCAGCCCCTAACACCACAAGAGAAACAGAGAAGGAGAGATAACAAGTTATGCCTCTATTGTGGAAACCCTGGGCATATTGTAGTTAATTGTTCCAACAAGAGAACAAACTCCAGAGTCGCAGCCACCCTTGTAGAGCAGGGAAACGAGCAAGTCCACTTGTAAAGCGGTTCCCAAGGCGGTTGCGAGTTGATGATGTCATCAATGATGTCAATAAATCGATCAAGACCTTGGAATGCCAGAATTCAGCAAATAGACAGTCGATCTTAGGGTTTTGGCACGTTTCAGACGCAATGGAAGCATTGGTTTCTCCTAATTCTGAACCAATCATGAGATATAGGATTCACATGGAATCTAAGGTTCAAGATGGTTTCCTTTGTCCATGACAATGATCACTAAGTGCATAGATGGTATGAACGTTGGTCATTTGGCAAGTGGGTGCAAAGGTCTCATCAAAATCAATCCCTCTCTCTTGAGCATAACCTTTTGCAACAAGCCTAGCCTTATACGTGTCAACTATTCCATTAGGCTTATGTTTCAGCTTGTATACCCATTTAGTTTCAATGACATTTTTCTCTAGAGGCAAATCACATAAAGACAAGGTACCAATCTTCATAATAGCATCATATTCTAATTGCATAGCATCCATCCAATTTTTGGAATTTTGTGCTTCATCAAAAGAAACAAGCTCATTCTCATCACAAAGACTAGAGGCATCCATTGCATAGCAATTTGATGCAAAGGAAGCACTTTGAGAGCATGAACAAGTATAATATGACATGAATGCATCTAATTTGCTATGGCTCAAAATTTGGACTTTCCTCCTCTATATCAATCCCCTCATCAATAAGTGCAATATGTAAATCTACATCAGAAATGAATGATCTACATCATCGTGTGGAGCCTATAAAGGCTGAGAAATCTCTTCATTTGGACCAGTCCTTCACTCTCCACCTATAAAAAGAGGCAGTAATGTGTCGAACACATCTCTAGAGCTAAAGTCTACTTGGTACATGAATCTAATGGCTGAATTGCTAACCAAATTGGTTTTAGTCTATGGATGATACAAACAATAGCCTTTGCTTTCATAACTATACCCATCAAAAATACATTTCAAATTGGTGGTTAAGGCAATATTCTACTTCTTCAAATGATTTTGGTTGCAATTCAAATAGGTCCACTACACCCTCTAGACATTATCTAGCCTCATTAGCACTTGGTTGGATTGCATAGGATTTTGAAGACCATTGGTCCAGCACATGTTGCAAGTCAATTATTCCTAACAATAATAGATCCTGATTGGTAAAAAAAAAGGTTGTTTTTTCATCATCAGACAATCCATCCAACATATGCACACGTTATGCCACATAAGGGCGAGCATGTATCTCACAAGGCATGAATTCATCAAGAGGGTGTTGGAGTTTGAGGTCTGCATAAGCACACACAAAACACAAGGAAGAAGAAGAATCTTGGAGCACAACACACAATAAGGTCATAGATTATGAAAAATCTATGAATGAATTAGCATGTGTAGTGCAAGATTCTCAAGCTATCTTAGATGCAGAGATTTGGCATGCATACTTTGGTCATCTGAATTTTTCTAGTTAGCTATGCTTGTAGAAATCTAAAATGGTGTGCTCTTTACCCAAACTTGAGGAACCATGTGAACATGTCTTTGAAGGATATAATTTGGAGAAAATGCAGCATTCATCCTTCCCAAAAGATGGTTCAAATCGAGCTTCTCATAAACTATAGTTGTTCATTGTGATGTGTTTGGTCCTATGCAGACATATTCTTTTGGGAATTACCTTTACTTTGTGAATTTTATTGATGATTTTTTGGGGCATGCATGGGTGTATCCATTAAAAGAAAAGTTCGAAGTGTTTTTGTGTTTCAAACAGTTTTTTATTATGGCTAACAATCTCTCAACATGTAAATTGGGAGCCCTGCTATCTGATTGAGGGGGGAATACATATCTTCTAATTTTAATGCATTTCTAGTTGAATGTTGGATAAAACATCAATTTACAATATTTTATACACCTCAACAAAATGGACGTGCTAAAAGAATTAGCAGGTCTCTTATGGAGATGGAAATGTGTATGGTCATAATTTAGGATTTACCACACAGTTTCTAGCTTGAGGTTGCTATGTGTGCAGCCTATGTACTTAAAAATAGTCCCACCAAAGCACTACAATCTATCACTCTATATCCACATAATTTCTAGCTTGAGGTTGTTACATGTGCAACATATGTACTCAACAATAGTCCCACCAAAGCACTACAATCTATCACTCCATATGAGGTTTGCGATGGTCGCAAGCCATGCCAAGCTTGAGGATCAATCGATCAATTGATCAATTGATCACTTTTCATCTTGGTGATGACACCAATCCTTGGCCTGACAAGATTAAGACTCATTTGGAAAAATCTTTTCATCATGACCTACTCTCACTCTTAATAGAGTTAATAGATGTCTTTGTTTGAGATTACAAGGACGTGAAGGATTGAGATCCATGTATTTATCAACATCGGGTTGTCCTTAAACTAGATGCTTATCTAGCTAAGCAACAAAGCTATTGGATGAACCCTAATTATGCCAAATATGTGAAGGAGGAAACTGATTGGACTACTAAGAGTAGGATTCATTGTCCCTATAGAACATGTAGAGTGGATCTCACCTATTTATATTCTACCAAAGCAAAATAAAAGACTTTCAATTTGTGTTGACTATCGTAAATTAAATGCAACTACTGTCCTAGACCCATTTTTGCTACCATTTTTAGATAGTATGCTTGATAAAGTGGCGGGTCATGAAATTTACTCTTTCCTTGATGGTTATAGCTAGTATAACAAAGTTTGTATGGCCGAAGAGGTTGTCACTAAGATAGCTTTTATCACCAACTAGGGAGTTTATGCCTATGTTATCATGTGGTTTGGCTTGAGAAATGCACTCGTACCTTCCAACATTGTGTGCAAGATATTTTCTCGCCTTACCTCATGAGCTTCATGCACATCTTCTTGGATGATGTTTTAGTCTCCAATGACAAGGTGGATCATCTATGGCAATTATGGTTATACTTCATCAAGTGTTGAGAATACCGATTATGCCTTAACCCTACTAAATCCATATTTGCAATTTCTTGAGGTAAATTTCTGTGCCATATTATCTCTCTTCAAGGAATACACATCAACCTTGATAAAGTTTAGGTTGTACTTGCCGCTCCACCTCTGAGATCTCCAAAAGATTTCCTATGTCCTATGTTTCCTTGGCCAAATCTAGTGGCATGGCTGGCATCTTCATTGACTCACTCATCTTTCAATTCTCCTCTCCCACTTAACCATGGTTGCCCCTAAAGATTTTCACTGAACTAAAGAATGTCAAACCAGTTTTCTCCAATTGAAGCACTTATTGACTTAGGCACTCATCCTCCAAGCCCCACAATCGGATTTATCTTTTCATGTTTTTGTAGATGCCTTTGATATTTCCGTTAGTAGCATCTTTATGCAATTAAAGGAGAAGTGGTATCATCCATTCTATTATGCTATCCGGTGATTAGCACCAACGGAGCAAAATCACTGTCACCAAAAGAGAGTGTTTGGGTGTCATCTTCTCTATCAAGAAGTTTCGACACTATCTTCTAGGTCAAAAATTCAGCTTTCATGTTGATCATTCAGCCTTAACCTACTTAGTGCACCAATACAATCTAGGTAGTCGATTAGCATGATGGGTTGTGCTTCTCTAGGAATTTGATTATGACATCATACATCGACCCTCGATCTCCTCATGCAATCGTAAATTTTCTTTCTAGACTCGATTTTGGAGAAGATCGAATTGGACATGATGATTCTTTACTTGCAATCTATCAAAGCTAGCCCAATGTCTCCCTCATTACTTGGGATTTAGCTGATTCTTACTATGATATGAGATTGACCTTCTTAACTACTAGTGATCCCCCAACTCTCTCCCTATTGAACTCATCAAAAGTTTGCACTGTGCAACAATTGATTCCACATCATTTTGGGCCAATTATATTATTGTACATACCCCTTGTAATGCTCAGCAAGAAGGCGTATGTACATCAAGGTTTAGGTCATCCATGCATGCCAATGTTAGGCTATCAGGGACAATTTCTTGTGAATATCTAGTGTTCTAGTAACCTATTTTATCTTGTTCAATTTATGTAATTCGGTGAACACTAGTGATTGAAAAGGCATGAATATACCATGTAACTCTTTGACTATGAATGGAAGTGTTTTCTTCAGCCTATTGCGTAGAATAGACAATCGGGCGACGATCAGGACTCTGTTAGATTGTTAGCTAGTGGAGTTGAAGGTACTTTGTTCTGAGTATGTTCTAAGTAATTGCATTGTCTATTTATTATGTTCGGTATTAATGTGTGCATTCAATATAAGTATACTTTGGAATTAAGTAATCTACATAATTTGAAAGTTTGTGTAAGGATAGTACTACACAAAAAAATTAGTTGATTGGTGATTTGAGACTGTATTAGTATTGTAGCAGTCAGTTTTAGTAAGTGCAGTAATAATCAGCACAAATTACAATTTGGTATACTCTATGTATTTAGAAGTATACTACCAAAAAGTTGTAGTACCCAAACAACAGGTATTGGAGAAACTAAGAGATTTAGAGTAACCTAAATTTTCCCACCCAAGAACCCTTAGTTGACCTACTCCTATCCTTAATCAAAACAAAGGTAAGAGAGCAGCTAACACTTACTTATCAATAACCAATGGCCCCCAGACTCTTTGACCATTATGAATCATTTTTGTATCTCCATTGGGGCCTATAATCTCCTGATGGAAGGATGCTTTATCCCCCCTCCCCCTTGGCTTTCATATCCTCCCCTCCCTATCTAAGTGGAAAGAAACTAGCTCTAAGTCTCCCTTTATTAGCACCTCGGTTATCAACCATGAGTGGAATGTTAATTGATCTACTAAAAATTAGAAGTTACACATTTTTATCTATCTGGTATCTAGGCAATAACCAAAAAGAGAATTTCATTCTTTGGTCTATTATTCATATAGTTGTTTGGAGCATAGACAAAGCACTTAAGGTTGGTATTAATAATGGAAATTGTCCTTTCTACTCACTACCAAAGTACATTATTCAATGTTGGGAGAAAATCAAGCCTTGGATCCTCCTATTGTAGTTTTTTGCTCGTTCTCGTATCTTTTATTTAATCTATAAAGAGACAAACTCCCTTATGTTTAATGGCACTAAACTCGAGGGGCTCCCTAGTTTAAGATCTTTGATTACCTATCTTTTCTTGCAAATGTGTTCTCAGATTAATAGTGGATATCCTACGTGGCATACAATTCTGATGAAGAACATAAAAAGGGTTCCTTGGATGAAGAGAAATTTCTTCCTTTACAACCATGACATAAAATTCTATAGCATCACCATTAGAGACTTCATGATCTATACATCTATTATCAACAAATTTGACAACCAAGGAAATCTTGGCTAGTGCTAAAAATGAGAACAATTTTTTCTTGATCTTTGGCACATGTAAGGCAACTGGCAATGTGAAAGAACTACCATCACCACTGGTATGAATGATCTTTCTAACTCCCATTATAGGACAAGAGGAGTTTTTAGCACATGTGACAATATTCCTTATAGGAGCAGGCTCAAATGAAGTGAATAAATTGTGCTACAAGGTAATAAGTCTGGTTGCATCACTATCAAAGTACCAAGAATTCCAGTCTACTATAGACATACAATTCTCATGAGAATATGGGTCATAGTGCAAATAGTAGTAAACGCCCATTCTTCATCTTGAACAAGATTAGTAGACTTTATTATAGGTTTAGAGGCCTCTGCAATAACCATTCCAACCTCTTTCTTCTTTTCCTCCTTTGCAGCCAATTTAGGACAAACCTTTATGAAATTATAATTTTCCTTACAATACATGCAAAGTGGTTTCATGTTTCCTATCTTTCTATCATTTTTGTCTGCCTTTATTGATTAGGTAGCATTAGCAGATGTTTTTTCTTAGTAGTAGATGAGCACCAATTATCTTTGCCCTTTTGATTAGCTAGGGAAGCTTGATATGTGACATGAATAATTGACCTGTTCTAATTGGACTAATCTTCTTGCAACAAAGTAGAGATTAACTCTTCAAATGTTGAGGCATTTCAAGTCACTACTTTCTCTAGGGTGTTATAAACACTCATTGATCATAGGCTCAAAATCGCACAGAAATTGATGAGCATACTTGGGGCGATTAAGGGTTCAAAACAGCTTTGTTATGTGGCATCAAAATTTTTATTTGAGCTCGTTTTCACTTTTGAATGCACTATCTTAGTGATTACGCAACCAATTTTGTCCTTATGTGCCAAATGCATACACAATTTTGAGCTCGATAGTACAAGCATCTAGAAGTCTATTATGGGTTTAGTAGAGCTCGTTTGGGTATTTTTGCAACTTTTTGAGATACAGTCAATTTTCTCCATCAAGATATTTATTCACTTGCCATGGCTAAGAGAAATCATGTATTCTATATGTTGGATGTTGGTGATAAGTTGGATGGTACTAATTACTCATTGTGGGCACTCATGATCTATCATGATTGGTAGCAAAGGTTCTATGGAATATTGTGAAGGGTGCTAAAAATATCCTATGACACGTGAAAATATAGTGATTAAAGGTGATGTAAATGGTGTTGAAGATGATGACCTTCAATTTCTTAGTCATGTTTTGGTTCTTGTTGCAGCTATTGAAATATGGGATGCACACAGAAAATTTGGGAGCGATGAATAGGCATAATACCAATTGTTGGAGTTCAAGGTCTATAAAGGCACATAAAAAAGACTCAAGGAAGTAGAAGAAGCTTGGAGAACAACACAATACTGAACATATTACCAAGTGAATGTACAAAGATAAGTGATTGTCTAGGGTTATAGGCATATATAAAATAAGGGTGGGAGCTCCTAAAGTGGGGAGAAGTGGAAATGGTCCTAAGTGTGTTCACACACACATCACTATCAAAATATATCAAGATATATTGAAAACAATTCAATAGTTTTTTTCTTTCTAGATTCATCTTTGATCTCTCTATCATTTCTATTTTCCATTTGCCTTTCTTTAGTTCAAAAACCTCCAAAGCCACATCTAATAATTTCACCAAGCGTTGACAAGGAATAGACCCTTTATAAGAAAGGGAAAAGGATAAAAAATCCTAATTAAAAATATATTCAAATTTAAGAGGATAACTTTTTCCTTTCTATGGGTTGGGTGAACTTGGCTAGCTTAGTTCTTTCTGTACTTTAAGATTGACTTCAATGGACTATTATCATTTATCATTTCAACGTTTCTTTTTGCTTGTTAAACATGAAACTAGTGTTTGGAAAACGTTCATGGACTAAATCAATTCCTGCACCTCAAAAGAGGATCAGATGAGACAAGGTGTTCCATATCTCTTGGCTTCAAGGTGACATCAAAGCTAAATCAATTATTTTTCAAACTAAATATCAAAATTTTCCTGCATGAAATCTATGCATCTATGTTTTAACACATTCATGTGAAGAGGAATGAGGTCCTCTAACCCATATTTTAGAGTAGAGATTTCTTTGATTGTTCTTGAGTTGGTAGACTATAACCACATTCTCAAGAATGTCTCTAATGATGAAATTATGGCGAGAGAGATGATAACTAGAGATATGTTATCCCATATATATTATACCTAACAATATCATGTATATGCAAAATGGGACTATATTAGGAACATCCTTTACAAATTTTTCAACTTTCGTCACTTACACTAGTTGCAAAAGCTATTTCCATTTGATATTCTCTAGCTACTATGTGGAAAAGGAAGAAGACACAAGCTCTCTCAAGAATACATGGGTCATGGGAAAGTTATTCCAATTTGTAACAGAAGGTAAGATTATATTACAAACTAAATTCAAGTCAAATATTCTTTGATAGACTATGGGATTTTTGTATAGAAACATTTAGATCCTACACATTAACAAGAAACTAGCTAAAAATGTCAAGAAACCAATTAAGTTTCTTTTTCATCCTCATGTATATAACAACTATTGAATCCTTACCTTTGAACATAGTTTAAATTATCTTATTTTCACAAGATTAATATGATTATAAAGTGTAGTATAGTTTCATATGTGAAGAAGTTACTTTGTGGACCCTATCTTTAGGAAACCATGTTCATCATTGTTATCAAATTAATTAGAGAGAAGAGCTTAGGAACTATATTTTACGTTAAAAAAATAGATGGAAATGTCACTCATGGATATATTTTTACCAAGATTCAAATATTTTCCTTGAATTTCTTAAAATTGTACATGTATAAATATGTTAATCGACAATTATTACTTTCAAACACCATCTTTTAACATGTATAAGTACTTTGACTATATAGGATTGATCCATAGAAACATATGAATTATGGATAAGATGTTGGTGATTGTACATATATTGATTGTGTAAATCCTTCTTTTAGACTTGAAAGTCTTTATGAAAAATATAGACTCCTAATGTAGATTCATTACGAAATTGGATCTAGTGACTCAACCTCCAAGTTTTTCCAAAAGAAATCAACCCCTCTTATGATACAAGTTTTGTTAAACCTAGCTAGAAGTTATTAAATGGAAATCCCATTTGAGATTAAGGCTATGGGCAAGCTTTAAAGCAGTGTAATTTATTAAGTCTACCCTAGTTTGTATTTCATGGGATGTCTAGTTGTTCAAATACAAATGATAATGAAGATATAAACGTCCTTTCACATTTTTAATGCTTGAAATGTTTCTATGTTGTTGTAATTGTAAGAAATATTGAAGGACTGAAGACTCAAGCATCTTAGGCTTGAGGGGGAACTGTTGGTGCATTGAGCAAGCCTAAGTGCTTGATCAATGCCCATAGGAATTCTCTCTAATTGGTTGACATAAATGTATATCTAGTTCATTATATGTTTTGAAGGCTTCAAAGGTTAAAGCTTTGAGTTTATCTTATTCAAAGGTAAAAGTAAGAGATGGAGAAAATCTTGTGACTTAACGAGATCCAAACTCCTAAAATCGTTTTGAATTCAAACGCAAATCATCCCCTAAGAATGAGGATTAATTTTAAGTGGAATCTCCAACCAGCTTGAAGATAAAAAAGATGTATATACACCATCATTTGAGTCATGGAATAGAGGTGTGATTAGTGCTGATCATTGCACTCATTATGAGTAAGCATTGTACTACATTGAAGTGAGAGGAGTCCTCCACATGTCATTTGTATCATATGTTCATTAGCAATACACATTATGATTCATTTATAGTGATTTGGTACAATCGATCTACTCCCACAGTACCTTGGGCAACTCTCCTTTGAGAGTTATTTCTAAGTGTGCAATCCATGAATTGGATCCCCTAGTTAGACTGCTATGTAAATGCATACAAAGTTTGAGCATCTTTGGATGCTTATGTCACGAGGTATGAGTAAGTATATGTGACTCAGTCTCCATATCATCGTCTTCTTGAAAAGTTGGGTTTACCCCCCAAACATCTTAGATTTATTGCTTAGTGTATGCTGAGTCTAAATTTATGAAATAAATTGCTTTATTTAGCTTGGCACTTCAAGTGAAGGTGTGCAACATCTCTCTAGAAAATTGCTACCACGTTGTGAACATTGAATAAAATACTGAGAGCTTCTCCAAAAATAGAACGTTTCTCAAGGATTTTGAATTCACACTGCTTGATAAAAAAGTTTGCAATCGATGATCGAAAGTACTTAGGTGGTCTAAGTGCATATTGTGGAAACTTAAGAAGTATATTAAGTGTCTCTAAAGTTAAAAGGGAAGGTCTTCACTCTCAATAAAGGTGAGATGTAAAGATGTCCAAGATAGCACTATAGCTAGTAGGTACTAGGATCTAGAGAAATATGGTGAGAAAGATGATGGGATTTCCAAGGTCTCCATATAATCTCCAAGGCTCCAAAACTAGTCTGAACAACTAAGGAAATGAACTTAGGATTACCATATGCTTGAGAGAGAACTCTTGCTCCAAACGTATGTCTGTACATATAGATCTATCCAAACTACTATCCTTTTTTGCAAGTGGACACTAACCATTCATGTTAGCCATGTAACTACATGCGTTTAAAGTGTCCTAGTTAACTCGATTTCAATCCAGTTGATACTTCTCAAAGGCTCTAGAGCTCTTGGGGCCAAACAATTTCTTGTGACTCACATAGGACTTGAAACCAAGACCTCCGTCTTCCCATCCATATGAATTAATCACTAGGCCAGAAACCTTTTCTTGTTTAGAGAGCACATGCACCTATGCTTAGCTATAGTTTTGAGACTTTGGCCCTATATGAGAATGAACAAATAGTGTCAGATTTGAGATTTGTCTGAATCAATCGGATGCTCATGTATCTTACTTTATGATAGCTATCTACTAGTTTTTTTGAACAAACAGTGAGTGTACAAAGCAAGGGCAACCAAAACCAAGTTTTCTATGCAGATTATTCAAGAGGAAGAGCAAAATGAGGTAGACAATGTACATGTAGAGGAAGATTGGACCAAACCAAAGGTAATAATCAAATCAAGGAAGCTCAAATAAATAACTTGTCATGAGAGAAAGACGAAAATAGAGAGGAAGAGGAGGAAGGAGCTATCGGAATAGAGATTTTAATGAACATCTACATATGTGGCAAGTCAACCCATTTTGGTAGATAATGTTGGCAAGGAAGCAATCACAGGGGAAACCAAAGATACAAAAACAATATTCAAATCCAAATGAATCAAGGTAAATCTTTAAACTCAATTTATACATAAGGAATGCTAATTTTCATGCTATTTTGCATAAGCATGAAGGAAAGATAATGCATATTACTTGGTATATATTGATCGTGGATGCAACAATCATATAAGTTTTAATAAATCTTGATTTAGTAATCTAAATGACCAAAACAGTAAGGGAAATGTTGAGATAGGGGATGAAACACCCCATACCATCACTCACATAGGACATGTGATGCTTGAAGGAAGGCACAAAGCTAGGTGCTTCAAGGATGTACCCACAATAACAAAGTACTTGGTCAATGTGGGAAAAATGGTGAACATAGTCTATCAAGTATTGGTGCAAGAGAATCCAAGCCCACATACTTGGATGATTAGCATATTTCTCATAGAGCCTTATATGATCAATCCCATGTAAAATCATCTACATTAACCTTTGTAAAAGAGCCTTACTTCCACGAGGAGTTAGGAAGCATAAAATCTCAATTCATTTGGTAGTTGATTGATAAGAGAATATATCCTATATTTTAGTATTTACTTTTAGGTGAACTTTTGGAATTTGAACTCAAAAGATTGGCTCCAAACTCAACTAAAAAAGAGAATCAAAAGACTCGCGTGAAGCCCCGACTTTTGAAGAGCAATAGAGAGGGATCCTATGTGATTTAAGAGCTCACTTCATAGCTCAATCACTTCCCTCACATTGTGCAATATATTATTTCCAATGACATTGCATTGTGAACTAATATGTACATTTTCATTACATCTTTACTTCACTTCTTTGCCATGACTACATTAGTACAATGACCTTCTCAGAGCTTGTTCTCAGTGTATGATTGATCATTTGTCATCATTTAAAGCATCATAGATTTTGTATACGCTCTACTTTATGGATACAAAATCTCATTATCATTGGTTGTCGCGATCGTGAGATGTTAGCATATCTTTACTCTCTAGTCTGTACTCTGATGCATCCCAAAAATGTGGAGGAAGTCCTATGATTTTCTAAACATCATACTCAGCATGTAGATCATCTTTTTTATTGAAAACACTCATGATTGGTAGTTGTCTAAGTTAAATAGACACCATGAAAAGGAATTAGGCTAATTGCTACTATGCTCAGAGCACTGTTCATTATACTGAAAAGGTATAGAGACAAAGACCTTGGATCCATTTCCTTCCTATCTGTTTTGATCCATTGATTAGTGGATCATGTTCCAAACAACATAAGTGATTATTAGTGATCAATAGCAAGCTAAAGAGGCCCATTACACTCTCCAAAACTTGTTCTTGGATGGTGTGAAGTATGTTTAAGCAACACTGCTTCATCTCTGAAGACCATCCACCATCTCCTCGAACAGTGATATTAGAGCAACAACAAGCTAGATGGGAAATGGATTTCCATCATTCATTGATAAATTGGATAGAAGCAACTACCCAACATGGTCACTAAGGATGCAAGCCTACCTTCAAGGAAGAAGTCTATATGGATACATCTCAGGAGATGAAGAGATGCCAACATTCAGGAGCAAACATCAACCCACAAGGGAAGAGTAGGAAAAGTTGACCACATGGTGTGCAAAGGATGCTCTTGCAAGGTCTTATCTATGAAACTCAATATCTGATTTCTTATTGCCTCACATTAGGAATTGCAAGCCCTCCCAAAGAGACTTGGGGAGTACTCTCATCATATTTCTCATCAAATACAAGAGCTAGGAAGGACCAAATATGGATGGAGTTTATAGCCCTATAAAAGAAACCAAAGCAAAGTGTGGCTGATTATGTAACCAAGATGAAGGATGTGGGTGACCAGCTTGCAAACATTGGATAGGAGATAGAAGAAGAACACATAGTAAGGTAGATCATCAATGGCATCAAGGCTGATGATAATGGGAGTCCTTGACCACAGCAATGGACCTTTATATGGATATGTAGATACGTGACCTCAACACCTTGATGGGGCAACTCTTCACCCATGAGACAAAGCTCAACAGGAATGATGACAACTCTAGAGGTAACCAATCTTCTGCCCTTTATACAGATAAGAATAAAAATAAGGATAAGGGTAAAAGCAAAAAGAATGAAGAAGAGGTTAGTACCTTTCAAGTTAACTACATAGCTAGAGGAAGAGGTACTAGAGGAAGCGGTAGAGGAGGAAAGCAAGGTAGGGAGAGATCCTACAATACTCCACCTTGTACCATGTGTGGCCTCACCAACCACACCACAAAAGAATGCAGCTTCAAGAACACAAGAAATCAAAGGGGAAAAGGCTTCCATAGAGGGAGCTATGGATAATTGAGAAGCAGATTCAACAATGGAGGAAGCAATTACAATCACAACTACAACCAAGGCTAAAACAACAATAATTATCAAGGAGGTTTTAGAAGAAGAAGAGATTATACCAACTACACAAAAGACTAAGAGGATTCACTAATCATCGTGAACATGACATCCAAGCAAGGTAAAGATGATGAGCAACCTTTCTATATTGATTCTGGTTGTTCCAACCATGTGGCTAGAGATGTAGCATCTTGAAGAACCCAAAGGGAAGCATGAAGTGCAAACAAGTGATGACACTAAACACTCTATTAAGAAAATTGGAAATTTCAAGGCTCATGATGGTAACATGAACCTCTTAAGTAATGTTTTGTATGTGCCAAATATAACAAAAAGCCTAATTAGTGTCGGACAGATTGTTGAGAAAGGCTTACATGTCATATTCAGAAGACATGGAGCATATGTGGAAGACCCTCAACAAGGCTTCAAAAGGATTGCAAAAGGTGAGAAATCTGGTAGAATTTTTACATTTGAGATTGAAGACATTAGAAACATGGCACTCTTCAATTACAAAGATCAAACTCTATCTGAACTAGAGATATGACACAAAAGGCTAGCCTGTCATATAGGAGAAAGAACACTAAAGAAAATATGCAAAGATGAGAGTGTGCTTGGTGTTCCAAATGTGTCCAAGCAACACATGATATACAAATGTCAAGCATGCCAATTTGGCAAAGCTCACATGCAACCATTCAACAGAAAGTGGTACATATATGAAGACTACTTAGAGCTTGTACACACTGATGTATGGGGTCCTAGCAAAGATCCATCAATCTCAGGTTCAAGGTACTATGTTTCATTCATAGATGATTACAGTAGATGGAAAATTCTTTACTTCATGAAGCATAAGGATGAAGTATTTACATCTTTTAAAAAGTACTTGGCATTGGTTGATAATTAAACAGGTAGAAGCTTGAAGAGGATCAGATCTAATGGAGGTGGTGAGTATTTCTCACATGAATTTGATTCATTCTTACATGACAGAGGTATAAAGAGAGAAGTCACAACAAGATATACTCATGAACTAAATGGAGTGGCAGAGAGGAGGAACATATTAATAATGGAAGCTACAAGGTCAATGTTGAATGAGAAAAAACTACCGAATTATCTATGGGCAGAGGCTATTTCCATAGCTACGTACTTGGTTAACAGGCTCCCAACAAAATCCTTGGATGGAGTGATACCCTATGAAGCATGGAATGGTAGAAGACACTCATTGGACCATTGCAAAATCTTTGGGTGCATACTTATGCACATATACCCTCACAGATTAGAGGGAAGCATGACCCTAAAGCTCAAAAGTGTATATTTATTGGTTATGACTGAAAGCAGAAGGGTTATAGGCTATATAATCCCACTAACAAAGGATTTATAGATAGAAGGAATGTAGTTTTTGATGAAAATAATTAATGGTTTGAAGATGATTGCAGAAAGATCAAGTTACCTTATGATTTGGGAAATGATATTCCAACTCTCACTCAAGAAGATCAACAAATACCAGAAGATATCAATTCAGAGGATGAAGAGTAGATTGACTTCAAGGCTTGGAAGTCAAGGGGCAAGACCAAGTTCAAGCAGTCCGAAGACATTCTAGAGTCCTCCAATCAAGCAATCAGGAGATCTCAAAGGGAGATTAAAAAGCCCATAAGGTATGGCTATGACACATCATTAGTCACCAAGCATTTTGTGTATATCACTAAAGAATCTATGATAGAAGAACCTTCTTCATTTGAAGCGGCCAATAAGAAGAACGAATGGAGAGAAGCCATGTAGACAGAAGTTGAAGCACTTCAAGAAAACAATACTTGGGAGTTGATTCCCAAGAAGCCAAGCATGAAGGTAATAGGATCCAGATGGATATATAAAATCAAGAAAAAATTCAGATTGTTTATATATAAAATCAAGAAAAAATTCAGATTGTTCTATAAATAGGTACAAGAAAAGGTTAGTGGCAAAGGGGTTTGCTCAAACCCATGGAGTGTACTACGAAGAAACTTTTTCACCTATCGCTAAGATGCCAACAATTAAGGTTTTGGTAAGTATTGCTGCTTCCAAGAATTGGAACCTATATAAGTTAGATGTTAAGATTGCATTCCTAAATGGATGGATCTTAGAAGAAGTGTACATGGCTCAACCACTAGGGTATGAAGATAAGGATAAACCACGTTTTGTATGCAAGCTAAGGAAGGCACTCTATGGCCTAAAGCAAGCTCCTAGAGCTTGGAATCATAGGATAGTTACCTATTTATAGGATCAAAGTTTTGTAGCTAGCAAAGTAGACTCTTCTTTATTTATAAAGAAGACCAAGTCAAAAGTTATCTACTTATGTGTCTATGTTGATGACATTATCATTACAGGGAATAATGCCAATGGCATCAAGCAGGTTAACGCTCAACTAATGGAAGAATTTACAATCAATGATCTTGGTTTGTTAACATACTTTCTTGGTCTAGAACTTGTGTATACAAATTTTGGTGTGTATATTAATCAGAGAAAGTATATCCATGATATGTTGGTAAAATTCAAGATGGAGAGCACCAAAATTGCAGGTATACCCATGGAAGTCAATTGTAAGCTTAGTTCTCATGAAGGAGGACTTCTTGAGGATGTTACATTTACCAAAAACTTGTTGGGAGTCTCCACTATGCAACCCTACCAAGAGTAGACATTGCTTATGGAGTAAAGTACATTAAGCCAATTTATGCATCAAGAAATCCTCACATGGAAGCTTCCAAGAGGGTACTAAAATATCTGAAGGGTACCATGAATGAAGGGCTATTTTACCCATTCACTTCTCACTTGGACATAAAGATGTATCCTGATGCAGATTGGGCTAGCTCCAAGGATGATAGGAGGAGCACCTCAGGATACTTGTCTTTTGTAGGATCAAAGCTTATATCATGGTCATCTAAAAAGCAACCAACTGTGGCATTGTCATCTACAGAGGCAAAATATAGAGGTTTAACAAATGCAACTCAAGAGGCTATGTGGCTCAAGCAACTATGCCAAGATTTGGGATTACTCTCTTACACTCCAATTATTTCTCAAGACAATACTAGCTCACTTCATTCGGTTGCGAATCCTGTATATCATGCAAGGACTTAGCACATTGAAGTGCACTATCATTATGTAAGGGAGAAATTGCTTAGCAAGGACATTCGATTGTCCTATGTATCAACGCATTTACAATGTGCAGATATACTCACAAAGTCTTTGGATGGAACCAAGATGAATAGGTTCAAATTGATGATTGGTTTCTAGGAAATCAAGAAGGAATGAAGACCAAGCATGCTATGCTTGAGGGGGAGTTGTTGGTGCAAGAGAACCCAAGTCCACATACTCGGATGATCAACATATTTCACATAGAGCCTTATATGATCAATCCTTTATAAAATCAACTACATTTACCTTTGTAAAAGAACCTTACTTCCACAAGGAGTTAGGAAGCATAAAATCTCGATTCATTTGGTAGTTGATTGATTAGAGAATATATGCTATTGTTTAGGATTTACTTTTAGGTGAAAGTTTTGAATTTGAATTCAAAAGATTGCCTCCAAACTCAATTATAAAAGAGAATCAAAAGACTCACATGAAGACCCGACCTTTGAAGAGCAATAGAGAGGGATCCTATGTGATTTAAGAGCTCACTTCATAGCGCAATCACTTCCCTCACATTGTGCAATAGATTATTGCGAATGACATTGTATTTTTATGTGAATTAATACATACATTTTCATTACATATTTACTTCACTTCTCTGCCATGACTACATCAATAGAGGGATCTTC
Organism: Ceratopteris richardii; assembly: GCA_020310875.1. NCBI lineage: Eukaryota > Viridiplantae > Streptophyta > Polypodiopsida > Polypodiales > Pteridaceae > Ceratopteris > Ceratopteris richardii. The sequence continues at coordinate 30,593,452 of CM035421.1, read as the reverse complement.
TCAGAGCTTCTTCTCAGTGTATGACTGATCATTTTTCATGATTTAAAGCATCATAGATTTAGTATACTGTCTACTTTATAGCTACAAAATCTCATTTTTATTGGTTCTCTCAATCATGAGATATTAGCATATCTTTACTCTGTGGTTTGTACGTTGATGCAACCCAAAAATGTCGGAGAAGTCCTATGATTTGCTAAACATCATACTCAGCGTGTAATTCATCTTTTTTATTGAAGTCACTCATGATTGGTAGCTGTCTAAGTTAATAAGACACCATCAAAAGGAATTAGGCTAATTGGTACTATGCTCAGAGCATTGCTCATTATATTGAACATGTGTAGAGACATAAATAGCAAGTCTATGACCTTGGATCAATTTCCTACCTATCGTTTTTGATCCATTTATTAGTGGATCATGTTCCAAACAACATAAGCGATTATTTATGATCAATAAAAAGCTAAAGAGGCCCACTACACTCTCGAGCACTTGTTCTTGGTTGATGTGAAGCGGGTTCAAGCAACACCACCTCATCTCGGAAGACTATCCACCATCTCCTCCAACATCAAGTAAGGTTCATAGAAGGATGATGTTATCATGAAGACCTAAAACATGGATAGAAAGTCATTGTCTTTTATTTTTCTAGCTTCAAATTTGGTTGTTGACATCCCTAAATTACTTTATAACTTTAATGCAATTTGAATGAAATTATCTAAGGTTATTTCTCCCACACCATAAATGTCACGAGGAAGGAGATAAGGAAGAGAGCTCACACACACACTCTCACTCTCAAGGAGAAGCACACACACAGAATGAGGCAAGGAAGAATGATCTCCTTCTTTTTCTTCTATTACATAAAAGGAATGTACAAGAATGACCTAAAAACAAGAATACAACAAGTGCAATATATAAAGATCAGTACATAAGGAAAAACCTAATGTTCGTGAATGAGTGAGGTGGCAAGAAACAAATGTGCCATCACTCTCAGTAGATAAATCTAATAACGCTCAATGAAGTATCCCTGACATATACCGGTGTGACCACTATACATGTCAGAGAAACGAAAAACTGGTACGTGTCATCCTGGATCATCACATGTTGAGCTTGATATCTCAACACTCCCTCTCAAGCTCAACACCATATCATGTAATCCAAGCATATCCCAAAACTTCTTCAACTTCTCAGCTCCAAGTGCTTTGGTGAAAATATCAGCAACCTGCTCATCTATTCTCACATAAACAAGATCAATATCACCTGCTAATACCTTCTCTCTGATGAAGTGATAATGTACCTCGATATGCTTTGTTCTAGCATGGAAAACAGGGTTCCGTGCTAACTGTATGCTGCTAAGGTTATCACAATAAATAGTGATAGGCTTTTGCACTTCCACACATAAATCTACAAGTAACATCTCCAGCCATGATGCCTCACATCCTGCCATTACATCACCTCTATACTCAGCCTCTGTACTCGACAAAGCAACAGTGGGTTGCTTCTTACTGCTCCATGTAATAGCTGCACCTCCAAGTGAGAAAAGAAAGTCACTAGTAGATCTTCTATCTGGAGTACTACCAGCCCAATCTGCATCGGTGTATCCATGAACCTGCAAATCTACACCAGCTACATAAAACAATGCATAATCCAAAGTAGCACTCACATAACGTAGAGTGCACCTCAAAGCATCCAAATGTGGCTTCCTAGGAACCTGCATAAACTGACTTTCAAGTCCAACAGTATAGCTTCGATTAGGCCTTGTAATTGTGAGATATATAAGACTTCCCACAATTTTCCTGTACATAGTAGCATTTTCCAATGCTTCACCTAATGTAGTATCCAACTTCAAATTCTGATCTAATGGCATAGAAATTGGCTTACAATCAACCATACCATACTTTTGCAGCATATTCAAGGCATATTGCCTTTGCGACATCCATATACCTGTTTCTGTATGTATAAACTCAATGCCCAAGAAATAGCACAGCACACCAAGATCTTTCATGTCAAATTCCTACATAAGACATTGCTTTACCTCTTTGATGCTTCCTTCATTATCACCACCTCCAATTAGGTCATCAACATAAATAGCCACAATAGTGATGCCATCATCAGCCTTCCTTGCATATAGTGAATGATCTGCATCACACATAGAAAACCCAATGCTGGTTAAGTAATCAGCAATCCTTGCATGCCATGCACGCGGAGCTTGCTTCAACCCATACAAAGCCTTTTGCAACCTGCAAACATATTCTGGATGCTTTGAATCTTCATATCCTTGTGGCTGGTCCATATATACTTCTTCCTGTAACTCACCATGTAGGAAAGCATTCTTCACATCCATCTGATGCAAAGTCCATCCTTTTGCTGTAGCTAATGCAACAAGTGTCCTAACAGTAGACATTTTAGCTACATGGCTGAATGTTTTCTCATAATCAATACCATATGTCTGTGCATATCCTTTAGCTACCAATCGTGCTTTATACCTGCTTATGCTACCATCAACATTATGCTTTACCTTGTAAACCCATTTACAGCCTATGGGTTTCTTTCCTTGCGACAATGGAACTAGCTTCCATGTATCATTTCCATAAAGTGCAGCCATCTCCTCATCCATAGCTTTTTCCCAATCTGCACTTCCAATTGCATCTTCAAAGCAAGAAGGTGCAACATCTTGTATTACCTTTTTCATGTAGGCATAATGACGAGCCATGTAAGTATCATATGTCAATCGTTGCACTGAGTTCCTCATCCTCCTAGATCTTCTTGGTCCTGGGTCACTTCTCCTTGTATCATCTGCATGTGCCCTTCTTACTCCTGGAGTCTTCACAGAGGGCAATCCAAGTTCCTCATCAAGACTCTTTTCTGAACCGCTTGAATCTCCATCAACATCTTCAAAACCTGTACATGTTTTATGACTAGTAGAAATCTTTTCTTTACCTTTCTTGGATGTATTTGATGAATTTGATGGACTGAAATTTCCACGTAATCTTCCACTCCATGGATTTGAGTTGGAGCTATTGCTTGGTGATGCATCCGGTCCACTCAAAACTTGAGACTCTACACTTGATTTTTCAGCATTTTCTTTGTCATTTGGTTCAAGACTCAGTCCTTCTTTGGCATCTGCATAGAAGCTTGACATTTCATCAAATACCACATCTCTGCTCACCCTTACCTGTCGTGTGAGTGGGTTATAACATTTATATCCCTTTTTGCTCAAGGGAGTATCCAATGAAGACACATTTTTCTGCTTTTGGATCAAGCTTCGTCCTCAATTCATCAGGGACATGTACATATGCAGTACAACCAAAAACTTTCAGATGTGATAAGTTTGGCTTTTTACCTGTAAACTTCTCTTCAGGTGTAACTTGATGTACAACAGTAGTCGGAGTTCTGTACATGATGTATACAGTAGTATGCACAACTTCTGCCCAATAAAAATGAGGCATATTCTTCTAAGCCATCAAGGCTCTTGCTATTTCTGCAATATGTCTATTTTTGCGTTCAGCAACGCCATTTTGTTGTGGTGTGTACCTGCATGAAAACTGATGCTGAATTCCATGATTTTTTTAGAAAACTCCTTAACTCATTTGACATGTATTCGCCTCCTCCATCAGATCTTAATGTCTGAATGTACTTCTTGCCTACTTTTCCACCATGGCTTTAAAATTCTAGAAGTGAGTGAACACCTCGCTCTTCTCTTTCATGAAATATACCCATACTTTGCGTGTATGGTAATCAATGAAAGTAACATAAAACCTGCAACTGCCCATAGATGTGGTCTTTGCTGGACCCCAAACATTTGTATGTACTACTTCTAGTACATTCTCACTAACATGCTTGTCATGTGGAAATGATGCTCTTGACTGTTTACCAAATTGACATGCTGCACATACCTTTTGCATTTATGCAGCTTTGAAATTTGATAGTCCATGGACAATCTCCTTTGACTACATCAATTTCAACCTTTGCAAGTTTGCATGTCCAATCCGTTTGTGCCACATCTCTCTGCAATAACTCCTGCACCTTTTGCAACCATGGCTGCATTCATTTCAGGAATCTTCACATTTAAGGTGAACATCCTACCCACTTTGTTTCCTTTGGCAATCAATCCTCCATCCTGCTTGTACTCTTCTACATATAATCCATCAGCATTGAACCTAACTTGTAATCCTTGGTCAACCATTTGTCCAACAGAAACTAGATTCTTTGTTATATTTGGAACATGTAGCACATTAGAAAGATGGTTTACCTTCCCGTACTCCATAGACAATGCTATGTTTCCTGTATGCTCAATACGATGCGATGTATCATCAACTTTTTCAACATATCCATGAATTGGCATTTTCTGCAAACTATTAAACCATTCTGCATGACTGGTCATGTGATTTGAGCACCTGAATCAACATACCAGACATTATCATTCGATTTTGAAATACTAGTAGACATCGTATTCATCATGTGATGTTGAACCACAACCAACTTCTCAGAATCATCTTCAATCACGTTCAAAGTGTCCAGGTTTACCACAATTCCAGCATCCTTTACTATCATTACCTGAATCATTTCTTTGGAAATTTCTGCGACCTCTTTGGCTCCCCCCGCCTCGAAACTGTCCTCTTCCTCCTGCATGATTCTGTTGTTGACCTTGGTCTTGGTTACTGTTTCCTCTTCCACTTCCAAAACCTTTACCTCTGCCTCTTCCTCTCGCAGAGTAGAATACCTGCTCAGGATTGGGCTTTCCTTGGGAGTTTGAGTCCTCACCAAGATTCTTTTCTTCAATAATCAGCATAGATACTAGATCAATAAAATTCAAAATATTTTCCCTGGTCTGTATGGAAGTTCTGAACTGCTTATATGCAGCTCCTAAACCACGAAGGCACACTTCCACCTTATCATCATCATCTATATTCACTCCAATAGATGCAAGTGAATCACATATGCTTTTGATTTTTAGAGTGTAGTCACTTACCGACATGCTCTTCTTTTCCAATGTATGCAGCTCGTTCTTGAGTTGCAATTTTCGTGCCTTTGTATTAGTCTCATACAAAGTGACGAAACTGTTCCAAGCCTCTTTTGGAGTCTTTGCATCCTGTATGTGTCCAATCATGCTATCCTGTATGCTAACAGATAGCCAATACATTACCTTTCGTGCTCCTTGATTCCATTCCTCATATGCTCTTAATTGGTCTGCAGTCCGATTCCTTTCTGGTAATTGCGGTGTCGTCGAGATTCTCTCCTCTCTCACTCATGAAGGCCTACAAGAAACACATTCGGTGAAGGTAGCCAGAATTCCGTGAGAAGTCCAAGTTGCATCAAGGATGTCAAATGGAGTTCACATGCAAACTTTGGAAGAAATCGAGCAAATCTAGGGTAGCGATCAAAGCTGGTCAAACTTTGGAAATTAGGGCAAAAATTTCAATATCTCCAAATCACATGAAAATTCATATACTTGTAAAGCCTATCAAACGCAGTGTATAGCCCAAATTTCACATGTAAATGGATTTTCTAGCACATTGATATGCCATGTGCATTTTATAAAAAATATAATTTTTCCACTTAGACCCTACAAAATCTTGTATAGGAATTTTTGTTAGCCATATGGTTTGGCACGTATAAAGAGCATATGTGGCTACATATTTGTACAAAGTTTCAAGGGTATCAGAGTTTCCTAGACACCTTAATGCCACCTTACAAGCTTCCAAATGTAGTCAAACTTATATAATTGAGATTTAGATAAAAGGTTTTTCTGCATATTCCTAAAGGAGATCTTTGGAACGTAGTCCTAGAAAGTTTCATCTTCATCAAAGCCTTTTTGGAGGGTCAAAGAGCACAAAGTCCAGTTTTCAAGGTCACCACAGTTTTCTAGTTTAAGCAAATTGAAGGGTTGAAGGGCTGCCACATGGTGAAAGCTGATTGAGCCATGTTGTACGATCAAGATGAGCTCATATTCAAGGGTGGAGATGAACTTATGCTTAAAGCAAGGAGAATCCATGAGTGTTTTTCATCAAAGAAGACTTTTTTGACAGTTAAAGATCAATAATGCAACTTTTCTCTAAAAATAGTGGCATATCCTATCCAAATAGATGTCAACACTGATCCGACAGTCGCGATCATCCCCAGATCCAATGGTGGAGAATGAAGGCGTCTAAATTTCACTACTTTACACTAGATTTGATAGAAAGAACAATTCCAAGCCATTGATTTGATTAATCAAATGGTTGTAATCGAAAGTAGTGATCCTAGAGTTGAGAGTTGATTTCTCTAGATCCAAGGGCCCAAATTCATTCAAAAAACTATATAAACCCCCCTCCAAACTCTTACAGCATCATTGTTAGGCATCCATAGGGCTCTTGCTAGCTTAAGGTTTCCTTGAGACGATCACCCTCGGTTGAGTGAGTGAGGATCCAAGGTGGGCTAGTATGAGTATAGTACCTAGTTTCAAATTTAAGTTAGAACTCCAACATGGATAGGCTCTTGAAACCAGCATCTCTATCTTGACTCACCCTTGGTGGAGCATGTGAGTTAGTTAGAGCTGGTTTTAATGAGTCTTAGAATTCTTTAGTTAGACGTTACGAGCCTAGACATACATAGGGTCAATGAAGTGGAACTCATCTTCTTATGTGTGACATTCGGTTGAACTGTCATGGTTTGAGGGTGGGAACCGCCTTTGATCAGTAGACTGCTTAGCTTGACGTATCACGATGATCTTATACATGTATCTTAATTCAAATCCTTTTGATTCATGTCACTTGTCACTTGTCTCTTGTGTCTCATCTCTCAGTCTCTTAAGTATTTTTACATGTCTTCTATTTTCTTCTATGTGTGAGAAGGCTCCGGAGTATTGCGTTGAACTAGTGAGGATGTTTCATTGAGCTTGTGATTAAACTCTATCATCATAATTCACTTGCATGCATATAATCCATACATACCCATACATATTGATTAGTTTCTGAAGGTGTATATGAAGCTCCATTATTGGACAATTCTTCCTTTCGAAACTGATTTATGTGTAAGAATTCCATCTATTCTCGTCATGCATACATATCATCCAAAGAAGACTATGCATATGGATTAGAATTAGGAAGTGTTTAAGAAGCTCCTTCAATGGACCATTCTTCCTTCCAAATTTGATTCATGTGTATGGTTCTCTTTCATTCTTATCATTCATGTTCATGAATATAACTTGCACTCCTACATTCCCATTCCCATAATCATTTCAACATCTCTCTCTTCTCCATACTCAACATTAATTTCACTTTCACGTCCTTAAACCTCCCAACATTCATTAGCTTCATACACCTTGTGTGTGCCACGACCGGACCTGATCCACCAGGATTGTGATCACCTCCACATTTGAACTCGACGTGAAACGCTACATGGCATTTGCTTCTCATCTTGTTGGGAGGTTGTGATCCATATCCTTTGTTTCATATTTTTCATCCTCATCATATCATCATCATCATTCTTGAGTGTTGCACTGGATTTCTCACAGTATCGTGCACATCTTCGCCGTGAAGTAAACGCATTTGTGAGAGATCTAGAGAATCATGCATCAGTTGCACATTCAAAGGAAGGATTCAAATCCCTTATTGTTGAGAAACAAGGCCAAAGAATAGTCTCATCTATGTTGAGAGAGAAGGGAAAATTCAATGGCATCAACATCACAAGCTACTTAGATTTGTTTGAAGAGCAAACTATGATTTTTGGTCTTCCCGAAGATCTTTTGATATCATTCTTTGAACGAATTGTTGATAGCTCTATCATAAACCGTGTCACTCAATATGATAGTCTTCCTTGGAGTGATTTTAGAAAGGAGATGCTGAAAGAATTCTTTCTTGAAGATTATAGCCAACCTAATCGGGATGGATTCTTACGATGGGTCAATTTCCCAAAGCCTAGTAGCTCTATTACTCATTTACAAAATGAGTATATTAGACGCTATGAACAACTTCCTGATGAGGATAAGATAACTTTAGAACCTGATCTTGTGATCAATTTTCTTAAGCTTCTTCATCCTGAAACTCGTAGGGAAGTTGAACGAAGATTAGAAGAGCCGGATAAGCGCTATGGTCTTACTGACAATTGGCAAAAAGTGCGTAAAGTAGTCGAGGCTGTAGCCCATAGACATCAAAGACAATCCATGCTTTATGAGCAAACTAGTCTTCCTCAAGCTAGCCTTCCACAAACTAAGGAGCAAGTTAGAGAACAATCCCATGCTATGCTTTTTGACTCTACTCCTATTCCTCAAATGATGGAGCCTACTCAAGGTTTTAAAGTAGATCCAAGTAAAAGTGTAGTTGAACAATCTCAAGTGGAAATTCTCACTAAGCAAATGGAAAGTCTTATTGCTACACAATCCAATTTGGCCAAGACTATAGATGCTTTACAATCTAATTACACCAAAACTTTCCAAAATCAAATGAACCTAATGTCTTTTCAAGAGCCTAATCAACATGTTATAGCTACCAATCAAAATCCACAAGTAGCTCCTACTCAAGCATATCAAGTTCCTCCAATGCATAATCCTTCAATGCAAAATCCTCATCCTCATGTGCAAAATCCTCAAATGTATCAAAACAGGTATCCTCAAGCTTCTCAAATAGCTTTTCAAAATCCTCAAAATCAAAATTTTCAAAATCATCAACCGTATACTATGGAAGCTCCTCTTGCACCTAAAGTACCACATGTTGCACCCCAAGCTCCTCAAATACATCAATTGCCTTATCAATATCCTAATTATCCTATTCAAGCAATACCTTATCAACAAAATCCTCAATTTCAAAATTTCCCACCACAAGCTAATCAAAATCCTCAAAATCAAAATGGTTTTGTGCATGGCTCTCGTAGGTGTCCTTCGTGTGATTCGTTAGAGCACTTTTGAGAGATTGTGAACTATTGAAGGCTGCTAAGGAGCAACGACTAGTAATAGAGAATAACGGTTTGGAAGTCACCGACAGAAGATCAATCTCTTATTTCTCACATATCCAATGTAGAAGAAAAACGAAAAAGAGATAAAGCTAAGCCTAATGAAAGAAGAGTGACTCGAAAACAAACCTCAGAGGGAATAGAAACAATCATAGAGCAGGGAGAAACATCACAATCCAAAGATAAAAAACAAGAATTACAACCCAATGAACAAAAACAAGAGGAGAAACAAAAAGGGAAGAAGACAAAGCAAAGAAAAACAGAACCAAATCCTTTAGATAAACAAGAACAATCAAAACAAACTGAAGGACAAACACGAGAACATGAACAAAAACAAGATCCTGAGCAAAAACAAAAGATAGATAAACAAGAACAATCAAAACAAACTGAAGGACAAACACGAGAACATGAACAAAAACAAGATCCTGAGCAAAAACAAAAGAAACCAAAGAGAAAACCTAAAGCCATCTTGATTTCAGAAATTGAGAGAAAAATAGATCCTATGGAGATTTTAGATGACATTTTGCTTAAGAGTCAAGTGACTATGTCTTTAGAACAAGTTTTCTCTATTGCAAAGCCTGTTTTTAAAGATAACTTTATCGCCCTAATTAAAAGGAAGAGGTTTCCGCTTAATCTAGATACTAGGATGCAAGATTCTCTAGATCAAGATCAAGCTATGAATGAAGCCTTAAACTTTGATGAATCTGATGAAGAGGACTTTGATGATGATGAAGTAAATGTTAATAAAAATTTCTTAGGACCTATTCAACCTGACCATGAAAATCATGAAAACAATCTTGAAAGTCACTTAAAAAGAAAATTTTGGTCTAGAGGTACATCAGAGATGCATGTTGGAAATGATAAGAACACTATCACTGTAAATGCATTAGTAGATTTCGGCTCCGAAATCAATGTGATTTCAAGAGAAGTCCTTTTTCCTATGTAACGATTATCTTTGGAGACATGCTAAGGGTAAGGTTAAGAATCCACAACGAGTCCTAGGAAAATGAGGTCTTCAATTGCAAGTAATGAAGGAAATGCATGAGACATTATGGGCACGTCATAAATGATTTTTTGGAACATATGAAAAAATTAGAAGTACCTATTATTGGCCTAGGATGTATGTTGACGTTAGTAGCTATGTTTCTACATGTTCTACTTGTCAACTCCATTCATCAGTCAAACATAGAGATCCATTGAATCCTACTTATTCACCCTGTATTCACTAGAAGTGGGTAGTAGATCTTGTAACTATGCCTAAAGGTATTGACAAAATGCGTTACATTGTACTTGCAAGAGAAGACTTAACTAATCATGTAGAGGGACGTGCACTAAGATCTAAGACCACTTACAATGTTTGCAAATTCTTGCTTGAAGATGTCATAAGTCATTTTGGGTACATAGAGAACGTAGTTGCCGATCGTGGAGAATTAAATGCAAGAGAAGCTAAAGAGTTCTTTGAGCATCACGGTATTCGTTTGTCTCTCACTACTGCATATAATCCAGAGGCAAATGGTAAAATAGAGAGAGGGCATCCACCTATTGTGAAAGCCATATCTAAAGCATGTAACGATGACATCAAACAATGGCCTAGATTCTTACCTTTTGCACTTTGGGCAGATAGAATGACGTGCATGTCTACTGCTGATTTTTTGAGTTTGCACATTAAACAGTTAGAACAAGGTAAATTAAGACTTGATGATGCCATTGAAAAATTAAGAGAATCTAGAATGAAGAACAAGCATTATTTTGATAAAACTCATCGATTGCATCCTAAGCCAATTGAAGTAGGAGTTTGGGTGCTCATTTATGATAGTACATTTGACTCTCAATATGATGCACGCAAAAAGTTCACTCAAGGGTGGTTTGGACCATACATTGTATCAAAAGTCAACAACAATGGTACGTATGCTCTTTGTGAATTAAATGGTGTTGCACTACAAACTTTGATTGCAGGTAAAAGGATAAAGCTATTCAAGAAACGTGATAATGACGAATACATTTTGGATGAGGACATTGAAGAAGATGACAACAATGAGGCCGATTCATAAACAAGAGTATCCATGTTATAAAAATAAAAAAAAAATAAAAAAATAAAAAAAGGAAAAGAAAATATTAAAAAACATATAAAAATATAATTAATTTTTCAAGTTCATGTTGCTTTGGTTTTTTTCAAGTTCATTCTACTTTTTTCCATTCTTGTTTCATGCATGTTTTTTTTTCAGTCTTTGCATTGCATTGCATATCCACATCACTTGAGTCAAAACGGGCAAATGATGATTTCTCTACTTATGTAAATTTGTATCTTAAGTAGTAATTTATTTACTAAGAAATTGATTATAATCTAAGATTGTGGAAAGATAGGGCATGTAGATTTGGAGGTTTATTTTGGTGACATGACTTTCATATATAAACATGCATATGTATCCTGTATCAAAAGCATAATTGTTGAAATACTAGCTCTTGCTACTGCATGTTTCTACATCTTTAGTCCATCTCACAGCACTTGTATCGGAGTTTAAACAACTGTTCTCCGTCATAAAAAATGGTTGTACCTTGTCTCGGGGTTTAATTTTTCCCCGTCATCAAAAAAAAAAATTGCTACATGTTACTAGAAAGTTTACACTTTCTTCCACCCCAAAAAAGTAATCGTAACCATAAAGTTGCCGAATCATCATCATCACAAAAAAAAAACAAGCAAGACAAAGGAAGATAAAGAGGCATAGTAGAATAAATCACAAGCTATATAGGCAGATTTATGCATTAATGGAGTTTAGTTAAGTTTCCTTGCATGTTATTAGAGAAAGAACATATTCGTATTTATGTAGGAAATAAGTTGATCTAGAATAAACTAAAGATGAAAGATGTCTCTTGAGAATCCTAGATCTTTGTTTATAATCGTATTTAGGATAGATTACTTTATGAAAAAGCTACAAATTTTTCATCAAGATGAGACGAACTGATGCTTAAAACGACTCAATACATCCACTTCCACTTCATATTGATGCTTGATTGTTTTCTTTCTTGTTGTCAATGTTGCTTGTACATTGCATATATGTTGCCTATTTGTTCATGCATATTCATCTTGCCTGTTTCAATTCTTTCTTTCATGCAAATTTCGCTTCATGTCACGTTACCTACTCATTCATGCATATAATCAATTTTCCTTCCATGTTTCTTATGTTGCCTATAAAAGAATTTGATGCCTAGAACATTTTGTTTTTCATAGATGCTAGAGTGGCGCTTCCGGAGGAATCGCAAGTTTACTGGGGGCGAATGTCCTCAGAAGTCCAAGATGCATCAAGGATGTCAAAGGGAGTTCACATGCAAACTTTGGAAGAAATCGAGCAAATCTAGGGTAGCGGTCAAAGCTTGTCAAACTTTGGAAATTAGGGCAAAAATTTCAATATCTCCAAATCACATGAAAATTCATATACTTGTAAAGCCTATCAAAGGCAGTGTATTGCCCGAATTCCACATGTAAATGGATTTTCTAGCACATTGATATGCCATGTGCATTTTGTAAAAAATGTAATTTTTCCACTTAGACCCTACAAAATCTTGTATAGGAATTTTTTTTAGCCATATGGTTTGGCATGTATAAAGGCCATATGTGGCTACATATTTGTACAAAGTTTCAAGGCTATCAGAGTTTCCTAGACACCTTAATGCCACCTTGCAAACTTCCAAATGTAGTCAAACTTGTATAAAAGAGATATAGATAAAAGGTTTTTCTGCATATTCCTGAAGGAGATCTTTGGAAACATAGTCCTACAAAGTTTCATCTTCATCAAAGCCTTTTTGGAGGGTCAAAGAGCACAAAGTCTAGTTTTCAAGGTCACCACAGTTTTCTAGTTTAAGCAAATTGAAGGGTTGAAGGGCTGCCACATGGTGAAAGCTGATTGAGCCATGTTGTACGATCAAGATGAGCACATATTCAAGGGTGGAGATGAACTTATGCTAAAAGCAAGGAGAATCCACGAGGCTTTTTTCATCAAAGAAGACTTTTTTGACAGTTAAAGAACAATAATGCAACTTTTCTCTAAAAATAATGGCATATCTTATCCGAATTGATGTCAGCACTGATCCGACGGTCCAGATCATCCCCAGATCCAATGGTGGAGAATGAAGGCACCTAAATTTCACTCGGTTACACTAGATATGATAGAAAGAATAATTCCAAGCCATTGATTTGATTAATCAAATGGTTGTAATGGAAAGTAGTGATCCTAGAGTTGAGAGTTGATTTCTCTAGATCCAAGGGCCCAAATTCATTCAAAAAACTATATAAACCCTCCTCCAAACTCCTAGAGCATCATTGTTAGGCATCCATCTTGCTAGCTTAAGGTTTCCTTAAGACGATCACCCTCGGTTGAGCGAGTGAGGATCCAAGGTGGGCTAGTATGAGTATAGTACCTAGTTTCAAACTTAAGTTAGAACTCCAATCTAGAATAGGCTCTTGAAAGTAGCATCTCTATCTTGACTCACCCTCGATGGAGCGTGTGAGTGAGTTAGAGCTGGTTTTAATGAGTCTTAGACTTCTTTGGTTAGACGTTACGAGCCTAGACATACATAGAGTCAATGAAGTGGAACTCATCTTCTTACGTGTGACATTCGGTTGAATTGTCATGGTTTGAGGGTCAGAACCGCCTTTGATCAGTAGACTGCTTAGCTTGATGTATCACAACGATCTTATACATATACCTTAATTCAAATCCTTTTAATTCATGTCACTTGTCACTTGTCTCTTGTCTCTTGTCTCTCAGTCCCTTAAGTATTTTTACATGTCTTCTATTTTCTTCTATGTGTGAGAAGGCTCCATAGTATTGTGTTGAACTAGTGAGGATGTTTCATTGAGCTTGTGATTAAACTCTATCATCATAATTCACTTGCATGCATATAATCCATACATACCCATACATATTGATTAGTTTCTGAAAGTGTATAAGAAGCTCCAATATTGGACCATTCTTCCTTTTGAAACTGATTTATGTGTAAGGACTCCATCTATTCTCGTCATGCATACATATCATCCAAAGAAGACTATGCATATGGATTAGAATTAGGAAGTGTTTAAGAAGCTCCTTCAATGGACCATTCTTCCTTCCAAATTTGATTCGTGTGTATGGTTCTCTTTCATTCTTATCATTCATGTTCATAAATCTAACTTGCACTCCTACATTCCCATTCCCATAATCATTTCAACATCTCTCTCTTCTCCATACTCAACATTAATTTCACTTTCACGTCCTTAAACCTCCCAACATTCATTAGCTTCATACAACCTATGTGTGCCACGACCGGACCCGATCCACCCGGATTGCGATCACCTCCATAGTGGAGCATTTTCATTCTCTCCTTCGATGTACTTCCAGTAGCCTTTTCCCATCAGGTAATTCCTCATTCTGAATCTCCAAGCATGGAAGTTGTTCTTGTTCAGCTTATCGCTCATAAGCCGACTCATTCCATCTGCGTTTGCCGTTTCTGCAACAATTCACACCACTGCAAAACACTACAAGCAGCACTTCTGCTTGAACATTGTTGCACTATGACGTGACAATTCGATCTCAGAAAAAACATAGTTTTTGTGTATCAATAGTACATGGAATCGCTTGAAATTCTGGATCTGGAATATATGAGTGTCGCCGAACAGAACGCAAGTTATAATTTTTGAAATTGACCTTGTTTTTCTATGGGCCCCACCTTGTGGGCTTGAAACAGAGGTCGAGATGGCTCCGAGACTTCGATCTGACAAAAACCAGTGACCTTAAAGGGATAACTCCCAAAAATATTTTTAGGTCTTCTACCTTCACGCCAATTTTTGGAGCAAACGGAGGCCGTTTGTGAAATCGCGTTTTCTCCATGCCTTGCCACGTAGTCTTCACCGTCGCCTTCTCCAGGAGCTCTATACAGCCATGCTGGCTCTGATACCATGTCACGAGGAACAAGATAAGGAAGAGAGCTCACACACACACTCTCACTCTCAAGGAGAAGCACACACACAGATTCAGGCAAGGAAGAATGATCTTCTTCTTTTTCTTCTATTACATAAAAGGAATGTACAAGAATGACCTAAAAACAAGAATACAAGTGCAATATATAAAGATGAGTACATAAGGAAAAACCTAATGTCCGTGAATGAGTGAGCTGGCAAGAAACAAATGTGCCATCACTCTTGGTAGATAAATCTAATAAAGCTCAATGAAGTATCCCTGACATATATCGGTGTGACCACTATACATGTCAGAGAAATGAAAAACTGGTACGTGTCATCCTGGATCATCACATGTTGAGCTTGACATCTCAACAATAAATTCACATAATATAATGCACTTGAGATGAGAGGCCGTTAATAAGACATAAAAAAAACTATGTGTATTGGAGGTTGGCTATCAATCAGCAACTATCTATATGTACTTATAAACTCCATAGCATAGCTTTACAGAGGTTGTTGAGTGATTTTGGCACTTCCTAGTTCCTTTCTCATTTTACCTATCATCAAAGACTAAGAAGAATGATGTGCTTTATGTGTTGGTTGTTGAGGATATCTTGGATGGCTCTAAATACCCCCTATGGGAATACATGATGCAACCTATATCTGTTGCAAAGGGATTGTGGAATATTGTGCCAAGTGTTGAAATGCATCCTATCATAGCCATAAATGCTCTAATGTGTAGGTTTGATTTCTAGTGCATTTCTTATTTCAATTTCTATTGCTACTCAAACTTTGATGATGGTAGGTATATCATTAGTACCCTAGCCACTTTAGAGATTTTTTTTGAGATGGTAGATATTCACATGCATATGCCTTGATTTCTTAATACAACAAGCATGCCATTATGATGCCCACTCTTCACTTTGTACTATGTTTACATGCTCGACATCAAAAGAAAAGGAGTTTGCAATAGCCATTTTTGCCTCTTTCTTCTTTACCTCTTTAGTCATAAGCTTCAGATAATTGCCTTAAAAATATGTAAAACTATTTGTGATGATCTCATTTGTTCTCATCTTTGTCTTCCATCTTTGATTGCACAATGCTTAGAGATTTTAACGTACTAGAATAAGAGCTTGAAATACCATTTTGTTGAGGGGTATACGTGCATGTGTATTGCCTCCTTATGCCTTCATTTTGTAAGAACATTGTGAACTCATTGGAGAAATATTCTCCCCTCCATCTAGCCTTCAGGTTTTAATCCTTTGACCTATTTCATTCTCAACAAGTGCTTTATACTTTTGGAATACTTCAAACACATCTAAATTTTTCTTCATTATATACAACAAAATTTTCCTTGAACAATCATCAATAAAGGTAAAAAAGTACCTATTACCTGCATGTGAGGGTTCTCTTGAAGGTCCCCGTACATCTATGTGCACTAAATCGAAACCCTTAGATAAACATACTTGCTTGACATGAAAGGCAACCTAATTTGCTTCCCAAATTGACATGCTTCACATACCTCATGAAGATGTGTTGTTGAGAGGTTTGGAAGCCCTTTGAACAATGCAATTTTCTCCATGTTATTTAGCGTTTCAATGTTGACATGTTCTACTTTACCCTTGCACTTTGAATAGAAAATAAAAGCTTCATCTACAACAAGCTCAAGGCATTTGGATTTCCTTTCATCATCAATCATAGATTAGAAGCAAAGATCTGAGAAGGATCAAGTAAACATTTTATAATAGTGTGCACAATTAATTGCCTAGCAAAATTCCATCTATATCAATCAATTGCTCCAAATATTTTATCTTTGTGCGGAAGATATCCTCATAATCACATTCATTCATATGTTCACTCTAATTATTTTTGGAGGTAAGCAACAAGAGCCTCATTTATTATCTCATATGATACCACACCATCAATGCATGATCATTGTTTTGGCTATGGAATCAGATGTTTCGTACTTTGATAGTGGTGCAATCCAACATATTACCTATAGATGTAGTTTCTTCAACTCACTTGAGCTTGCCCCCCATGGGAATACTGATACATGTGGAAAAAATGCCTCATATCCTACCATTGAAGTCAAACGAAGCATTCTTACTGCTATCAATAGTGATACATGCACATTTTTCAAATTCCTTATATGTGTTAGGGATCAAGAAGAATTTGTTATCACAATTAGCACTAGCCAAGTTTTTCTTGGTGGTAAATTTTGTTGATGGCATGTGGACAATTCATGGTCTTTCAAATGGAAATAAAACTATTTTGTTGGGTACATTGTTTCATGGATACATAAGCTCACAAACCATGAAATATCTCTGGATGATTATGCATGTTATTACAAGACTTGCAAACCATTTTAGATACAAAAATTTGGCAAACATATTTTTTCCATTTAAATTCTAGCAATTTTTCATGCCGATAAAGTCGTATATGGTGTCTCTTTTCCAAAACTTGCGGATCCATCCAAACAAGTCTATGAGGGCTACAATTTGGGTAAGATGTAATATTCTTCATTTTACCTTTACTTCACAAATTTTGTTGGTGACTTTTCAATCAAAGTCCAAAGTATGTATGTGCTCCAAACCGTTCTTGATTATGACTGAAAATCCATTAACTTGTAAAATTGACACTTTCCATTATGATTCAGCGAGGATTATATGTCTTCTAAATTCAATGCATTTTTGAAAAATTGTGGGATAAAACACCAATACATAATGCTGTATACACGATTCCAAAATGGTAAAGAGGAGAAGCAAGTCTCTTATTGAAATTGAAAGGTTTATAGTTACACTTTGAGGGTCTTGGACTCAACGTACATGCATGCTGCATATGTACCTAATACGTTTCCTCCAAAACCCTTAGAATCTACAACTCCTTATGAATCTAGGCATGGTTGCAAGTGATCTATTGCTAATCTATGCATTTTTTTGGTCTAGCTATTGAGGGTAGAGAATTTTGAAGAGAAGTAGTTAATCAAATTTCTAAGTGTTTGTTGAATCGGATGTTACTCAGTCAGAACCTTGGTGTATCTAAATTTTGGTGACTCGAAGTTTTAATAGGTAGTTATAATTTGGTTATGCTGATGCCATAGGAATATAGTTTGTTGTATTTTTGTTTTAGCAGAAATTGTATCCGAGAAAGACATGTATGCCTGATGAGAAGAAGAAGATCAAAGAATCATAAATTGTATTGTGCAAACTAAATCCATCTATTGCTATTCCGAGTTTTCTATCTTTGAGAACATTATCTCATCTATCTTGTAATTTCTAGTCTTTGAAGACCAGTAATGAAGTATTTTTCCTAACTTGTTTTGATGTAGTGAGTTTATGTCTGTTTGAACAAATTCAATATGATATCATGTTGACACGGAAGATAATTGTGAATATGAAGTACTGTTTGTGAGTATTTTATTTTGTGCAAGTCAGCATTAATGTTGAGGTTAATTTCCTAAGAGTTCATGATGAAGTTAGTAGTTATGTGTTGCTAAATCCCAACACATTTGGCGATCCTACTGCGTTTGCCTAAGAAGCAAGAAATGAATGTCGGAGAGAAGGCGAAGAGTTGGTAAAGTATATTACACACACTTGCAAGCACAAGCGGGTAATGTGAATTCATTATTTGAACCATATGACTGGTATGAAACACAAGAAGATTCCAATTTTGAAGTTGAAAAGGAGGAAGGAGGAATAGGTGCAGTAGAAGCAAGGCTAGTGGGTAGAATACTAGGAGCATTGATCCTGCCAGAAGCAACTACATGAGTTAGAAGAGAACTCCAATTTGACCCACTTGGAGGGATGACCAAGTGAAAAACTAGGCATACACCTCAGCCATTGCCCATGGCGCAACCACCTCCTAATCCTAAAGTAAAAGTAGCACACTTTAGAGGAGGATCAAAGGAAGACGCAGACTGCCATGTTGCTCAATTTGAAATAAAGTGGACAACAAGTGGATATCCAAAAATATATGATGATGGAGTCGAATTACAACAATTTGCAACCACATTAGAAGGAAGAGCAATGAGCTGGTTTAGTCAATATGATATTTCTCATTTTTCTACATATAATGCATTCAAAACAACATTTTTACAACGATTTAGAAAAGAAAAGACTCCCTCGGATGTTTTGAGGAAGTTGAGAGCAACTAGACAAAAGCACATGCTAGTGGAAGATTATGCTCAGAAATTTAGAATTTTAATGGAAAGATTACAAGGCAATGAGAGACCTACTAACGAGATAATGGCAGGTTATTTTCTAAAAGGATTAAGAAGCAATATTAGGCATGCTGTGGCTAGTATCGATATAGCCAATGGTTTTGATGTGTTGATAGTAGCAGCTGCTAGAGTAGAAAAGAGATTTTACAGAACAAAGAAGATAGCCTCTCTTCCGTGAAAATGTGCGCTCATTCTCTTCTTGATTTACGTTTTATATTCCTTCTACACATATATGTTAATTTGCGTTGAACATGAAATTAAAAACATTCATATTTCTCTCATCATCATGATGCATTGTTTTGTTGGGTGTGTGTAAAAGTGCGAGAGACACATGAGAAGCACACACAAGGAACACAAACGTAGCAAGACACACGGAGCAGATGATGGGTGGAATAGCTCTCTCTATTGACAATAAAAGTGAAAAAGAAGTAAGAGTTGAATAATATCCCTAAGTATAAAGTACCACCACATATGAGTAAATCATGTATGTGGTAACATGGGGAAAAAACCTCTAGCCAGCACTAGAGTAAAAAGTGCCCATGTATAGGCAAAAGGTTCACATCAAAGCTACTCAAGAAACACATACGTGTAACAAAACCCCCTGGAGTGAATGATGTGAATACATATAGGGAGTGAGAGATCAGCCCCCACAAGGAAATAAGCCTAAAGCTTTGCGAAAAGCTTCAAACTTTTCCTGTGGAAGAGCTTTGGTGAATATGTCTGCCACATTATCTTGTGTAGGCACATATATCAAATCAATATCTCCTGCATGAAGGCGCTCTCTTACATAGTGATAATGCACCTCAATATGTTTGGTCTGTGCATGAAACACTAGGTTTGGTGCAATAGCCAAAGCACTCTGACTATCAATGAGAATATGTGTAGCAACATCAATCTCCATGCAAAGATCCATCAATAGGCTTCTCAACCGTATACACTCCACTGTAGCTGTGAAAAATACCATCTACTTAGCTTCACAACTCGATGTGGCCATTGTAGGTTGCTTCATATTCAACCAAGATATGCATGAGTCTCAAAGCAAAAAGCAATTACCACTAGTGGACACATGAGTATCATAACAACCAGCCCAATCACTACCTTTAAAAGCATGCAAGCATGGCTGAATATCTCTTCCATAAAAGAGACCTAAGCTCAAAGTGCCCCTGAGATATCTAAACACATGTTTTATCACTTGCCAATGCTTAGTGCCAGGGCTATGTATGAATGGGCTCAATTGGGAAACTGCATACTGTATATCTGGCCTTGTGTTGCATGCATATATAAGACATCCCACAGCTTGCTGCTAAAGAGAAGTGTCAAATGCATCACTAGAATCCTCAACTGAGAACCTCAATCCTATCTCAACTGGTGTGGAAACTAGCTTGCAATCCTCAAAGTCAAAACACTGAAGTAGTTTTTCAACATACTTTGCTTGATGCATAACAATTCCCCCCTCAACGGATACAAAATAGATGCCAAGATAGTAGCTCAAAAGACCAAGATAAGTGACATCAAAAGTATGCTGCAAATCAGCCATAAGAATGTCAAGTTTTGCATCAAATGACCCAGCCAAGAGTATGTCATCGACATAGAGAACAAGCACTATAAGATCAGCCCCATTTTTGCGTACATAGAGTGTGCTTTCAATCGGACATATTTTGATGCAAATATTCAGCCATATATGGCTAGAAATTTCTAGCAATTTTGACAGTTTTTGGCTGAAAACGTTAAGCCATGTTTGGCTGGAAATTCTCTGCATTTTTGAAACTATTTTGCTGCAATTTTTTAGACCTTTGAGCTTCAGTTGGTTGTTCTACATGGCCGTAGTCAAGCACACTATATTGGAACAAAGGAATGAGTGTATCGAACACATCTTGTGAGGTAACTATTGGCTGTTTCTTGCATTCAAGTAGAGGGAAAACTGAATTTTCAGCAAATACCACATCTGGACTCACAATAATTGTGTTCGTGAATGGATGGTACAAATGATATCCCTTACTTTCAGCACTAGGACCAACAAATATACATTTCTTTGCCTTGTCATCAAGTTTGTGTCATTGTTGTGATGACACAAGAGCATATGCCAAACAACCAAATACATGAATATGACTAACCATAGGCTTATGACCATTCCAAGCCTCATAAGGAGTGATGACTCTCAATGCTTTTGTAGCGGAGTGATTCAACACATAGTTTGCACACATGACCGCTTCCATACAAAACTTATCAGGAAGATGCTTTGCTTTAACCATACATCGCGCCATTTCAAGCAGAGTTCTATTTTTACGCTCGGCAACACCATTGTGCTGAGGTGTATATGACACCGTACATTGGTGTGAAATACCTCTTCACGAAGAAAAGCATTAAACTCATGTGGCGTGTATTGACCACCACGATCCATGCATAGAGTCAAAAGCTTTTGTGAAGAATCATTTTCAGCCATAGCTACAATGCTTTGAAGCAAGAAAATACCTCATTCTTTGCTTTCATAGGATACACCCACGTATGCCAAGTAGCATCATCAATGAAGGTAACAAAATATACATGCTTCCCAAAATATGGAGTCTTGAAGGGACCACATACATCACTATGAACAAGCTGCAATTTTCTTGTAGTGTGTGTATGACTATCTTTTGTAAAAGAAGCATGATGCATTTTTCCAAGAATGCAACCTTCACATGCATGCTTTTCAATGGACTCAAGTGTAGGCAAACCAATAACCATGTCCTTCTCAAGTAAAGCAAACTATTGAAGTTCAAGTGACCAAAACGAGCATGGCAAAGCTCCATTTCAGCCATGGAAGAAGTATGAGAAACCAAGGCATTCGAGGAAGCCCTCTTGTATGTATCCATGTGATACAAACCATTACATAATGTACCGGACATCATGATAATATCGCCATCGTTGAAATCATGAACCATACACTTATCATCAACAAAGTGTACATGAAGTCCAACTTTGGCAATCAATGAAACTGATATTAACTTCTTCTTTATACCGGGCACATACAATGCATTTATCAAGAGAATCACACCCCCATTTGCAGCCGTAAGCTCAATTTCTCCTACTCCAATGATAGGATAAGAGGCATTGTTTGCACACACCACATGTCCTCCTTTGGGTGCATCTTTCAAAGAGGCAAAAAATCTTTTGCATGATGTTATGTGCTTTGAAGCACCACTATCAAAGAACCAATCCGAATCAACCTCACTCACAACCATACATTTAGAATGCAAAGAAGCATCATAATTACATGTAACAACACATGCGCAAAAATCTTGAGCCATGTTAGCTTCATCATTCTTTACATTTGTTGAATTTTTAGCAATAGACATGCCGGATTCCTTCTTCTTTTCATTGCGTTTAGCAAGCTTTTTACACTCATCAATAGTATGAACAACCTTTCAGCAATATTTGCATCTCTTCTTCTTCTGCAAATAACCATCATTAGAGGAATGAGTGGAAGAGGAAGGTTGAGGCTTTGGTTTTGATGAACCCAAATCTGAACCATACTTGCTTTTCCCTTTTTGTGAGATAGCAAGTGCTTGCGTTCCCTCAATCAAACCACTCCTATTCACTGTAGATTGCTCTTCTTGCAAAAGAAGAGACACAACCTCATCAAATGCATACATATTAGGATTCCCTTTTGCAACCAAATGGAGTGTAGTAGCAAAGCTTTGAAAAGATTCCGGTAATCCTTTCAACAATGTAGAAATGAGTGATGCATCCGGAATGATCCCATCTATGTTTGCCAATTGCTCTTTCAAGTCCTTGATGCGTGTCACATACATATTCATCAACTCATTTTCAGCCATACATAGATCCTCAAGTATGCAACACGTGCTTCATTACGCACGGCATACAAAGAAGCAAGAGTATCCCATGCTTGTCTTGATGTAGAACATGACCAAATGTGTGGAACTATGTGATGCTTCATAGAAAGCGCAATCAATGCATGAGCTTGAGCATCTTTTCCATCCCATCTAAGCTGCTCCTACGTAAGTGGAGAAGGAGAAACACTGTACTCGAAGAAGAAGCTCCATCTGTGAGAGTAGACTGTGAAGTAGAAGAACCTGCGGGTCTTCGATCTACATCTGCCACTATGTTCCAAAGGTGTTTAGCAACAAGAACATGCTTCATCATGTAAGAACACATCGGATAGTTGGTCCCATCAAGCTTATGTTCAGCTTGAAGCATGCCAAACAAGTAATTACCGCCTGCCATTTCACAAGAGAAGAAGAATGTGACAAAATCTTCACTTCGACGAAAGCTGAAATGAATGCTGAAATTTCAGCTCACAAACCATCACTCTGATGGCGATTCTGAGTGCATGAATGGCTTCGAAATGGGGGTAAAACCGCAGCACACCTGCCAGTGCACCTCGTGGAAATGTCTCTTGGTTGTTGAGATTCACTCTTCTATGCTCCGAAGTCAATTTGCAGTTCAGAGCGGAATTCTTTTGATCGTCATTTACTGAACTCATACTCACATCCGTTAAATCTTGTCTCCTTCAAAATGTTCTACATTCAAGCTGTAGTAATCTTTTGATAAATAGCTAGCGCTTCAAACCTTTGATCTACGAACTGTATTATAGGTATGTGTGATATAAAGAATTGGATTGCTCAACAATAACTGATTGGACTCGAATCGCTGTCAATAATAGGATTTGACATCAGATTTTTTCCAAGCGTCAGATCAAAGAAATTGTCCCCATGAATTATCAAAAAAGTCCTTGGCAAGCCTTCCTTAGTGCTCCGTCCTTGCTGTCAGATTAAGCTCTATTGAACGTTAGAAAACTTCACGAAATCTCTTGATAATAACAGATGCACACACAGATTACAAGTGCATAATGTATTTTCTCTTTGTCTTTGTAAAGTACTAGAGTTATTCATATATAAATAGCGCCATGTTCAGCATCTCTATGCAAAGTAACGTGCTATATATCGTGTGCGCAATCAAAAATATGAATGGAGTTTGCTTCAGAAATGTCACAGAAATCTTTTCTTTGAAAATCCCATGAAATTACTCAAAGTTTTGAAGAAGCAAAGCTTATAGACTTTCTCAGATTTATGTCGTACAGCTACTGTTCAGCTCATCGTTTCAGACGAATGGGCATAGACAGATGAGCATAGTCGACAGAAACTAATCATTGACCAAGATGTAATCCTTCAGCTCATCTGCTTAGAATTTGAGAACATTGGAGAAGCATCAAAAACATAGGAATTGAAGTACATCTCTTGTGGTTCTCTATCTTTCACTTTAATTGCTTTTGATCTTCCTATGTATCTATCTATTGCATCATCAAGCTCCTCCAGATCTGCGAGCCTCCGATTATCTCTGAACTTCCAATCCGTATCTTCCTTGGATGGCCTTATGCACACGTTGTAAATATGGAGAGAAGTAAAAATATGGAGAGAGAGAGGCTGTCAGATGAGCGTGTCAGAAACAATGGTCGGAAGGCAGCAGGTGATCATCACTAGTGTAGTGTGGGACGCGAGACTGCCAATAGAATCATTGTTGAATCTCAACTCCACCAAGATAGAGTGCTTTTCTGATGATTCTTCTTCTGTCGTCCTCCTCCCCCTTCTTATTGTCAAATGTTCACGAGCTCAATCCGCAGACTGACTGTACTCCCCAAACGATAGATGACGATAAACTAATAAAGAAAATCCTGTTGTATGCCCCCCCCCCCCCCCCCCCCCCCGAAGAGCGAAGTTGCACCGTGAAGACCTCCTATCTACCTCCTTCTCCGCACGAACTTTGCCATCTTTTTCTCATGTACAACTCAGCATGCCTCTCCTTTTTCCCAACCGCACTTGCACTGTGTAGACGAGAAAAGATTGAACTGAAGCGCGCATGGTCTGCAAAGTTTTTCTCTGATTGTGTGCCCTCCTTCAGTCGTCTGTGAATCACCAGATCAACATGCGATTTCCCCCTAGTTTCTTCTGGTCTGGTAAGAATGCCATTCAACGGAGTCTCTCTTGGTACTGGCAGTTCCCTTGTCATGGAGTTGCTATGCGAGTTGCTTCTAGAATGTCCAATGCCAGGTGCTCCTTGACCTCGACTGCTTCCATGCTGAATTGATCTCCGGACAAAGCCTCGAAGTGAAGATTCAACATCTATGTCATTTTCTCCATGAAAATGATACAAATAATCTCGATTCTCGTTGAAGATTGAGTCCCTTGTTAGCCTGTCACATCTCTCTTTTCCTTGAGTGACCCTTTTTTTCCATACATTTCTACATTCAGCATGCACTTGCAAAGTTGCACAATAGTGTCAAATCACCTTCATATCTCTTTTAATAACAAAAGGCTCTCATATAACTCAGGATCCAATGATGACAGGTTTGAATATTGTACTGCTCTCTCATGATATTGTAAGTTCTAGATCTAGTTCTCCATCATAAAGTCTCTTTGTATAGGCTAAAGCTCAAGTGAAGGCGTTTTAGTTATTAAAAAGTTGATTTTTGTAGCTCCAATTTTGCAGCTTCCGGATTGGTCTTTACCTTTTCGCATATTTGTAGATGCATCGGATGTAGCAGTAGAAGCAGTAGCAAAAAGAAAAAGGATGGGATAGACTAGTTTATTATGCTAGTAGCGTGTTGTCTTTAGCAGAAAGGAATTATCTGATTACTGAACATGAGGTGTTAGCAATGGTATATGCTCTGAATAAATTCAGGCATTATTTGTTGGGTAAGAAAGTGATTTTTCATGTAGACCATCAAGATTTGGTACATCTTATCAAGAAGCCTGTGTTGATAGGGAAATTGGCAACATGGATGCTTTTATTACAGGAATTTGATTTATTGATTGTTCATACTCCAGGTAAAGAGCATGCCATGGCTGATTATTTCAGTAGGTTAGAGTCAGTGCTCAGATTGCTAACTCTGATTCTTGGTATGACGAGTTGTCAGCATTCCTAATAGATGCAGTATTACCTCAACAATTTACACCTCATGAGAGAAAGAAGTTTGCATTGAAAAGTAGGTTATATTTGGTGATAGCAGGTGCATTATATAAAAAAGGAGTGGATCAGGTAATTAGAAGATGTGTGCGAGATTTTGAGCAACTAGCTCTTTTGTAGGAAGAACATTCAACACTAGCAGGAGGACATCTATCAGGGGATATTACAAGTAAAAGGATTCTACAAGCTGGGTTATGGTGGCCTACAGTATTAAAGAATGCTCATGAATTTTCCAAAAGGTGTGTCATTTGTCAGAAAATAGATCAACCAAGTATTCAGATAGAATGTCGAATCATCACATTTCGCCGTTAGATCCATTTCAGAAATGGGGGATGGATTTTGTTGTGTCCCATTAAGCCAATTAATTAGCATGGAAATAGGTATATTCTAGTGGAAATAAACTATTACACAAAGTGGGTGGAAGCATTAGCACTTAAAGATAAGAGGGTGGCTAGTGTAGCAAAGTTTATCAACCACAACATTATGAATAGATTTGGTTGTCCAATAGAATTGGTGAGAGATAAAGGAGCTCATTTTCTTAATGGTCATTTTGGAATTAACAAGAGCACATCTGATTATGCACAAAAAGTCTATAGCTTATCATCCACAGGCAAATGGTATAGCGAAAAGCACCAATAAAACTTTACTAAGGATTCTTAAGAAATTAGTTCATGACAATGAAAAACATTGGGATTTGTTGCTAGATTCAGCATTGTGGTCATTCTCAACTACTTTTAAGGTAACCACTAGAATGACATCATTTAAATTGGTGTATGGGTTAGAAGCAGTGGTTCTAAGTTTGCATGTAACAACAGAAAAGATGTCTCTAGAGTTATCGGTCAAGCATAGGAGTAAGTATCCTCTATGATTGGAGGAGGACCCCTTAGTTAGTGCATATATAAAGGAGGTGATCCAAAGAAGGAAACAAGCTTGGGTTAACATGAATGTCAAATTTAAGATATTTCAGGTTGGAGATTGGGTCATGGTGTATAATTCTAAGTTAGGACCACATCCAGAAAAGCTCACTTTGAGATATCAAGGTCCATATCAAATTGTGTAGGATTTCG
The DNA here is from genome assembly GCA_020310875.1 of Ceratopteris richardii. Lineage (NCBI taxonomy): Eukaryota > Viridiplantae > Streptophyta > Polypodiopsida > Polypodiales > Pteridaceae > Ceratopteris > Ceratopteris richardii. The sequence goes on along the minus strand of CM035421.1, from coordinate 30,566,349 downwards.
GACAAGGGACTTTTCTTGTAGCAGATGTATTTGGTACAAGGATGGAAAAACCTATTAATGGATTTCATTTTAAGAAATTTTAAGGGAAACCTCCACATATGTATTGGTTGTCATCTAATTTGGTGTAGGTGATGCTTAATTTTGATAATCAGATTAGAACCATTAGTGATCACAGAAGTAAGAAGGCCTATTTATTTGCATATTGTTCAGTGGTGGCATGTTTTCTTGATAATTGTTGGTCCAAGATTACGCTAAGTGCTTTCTTGAGAATACAATGGTTTTCATGTGCTAATCTGAGGCTCAACATTTCATCAGTCGGATTTTGCTTCATCAGATTTCATACAATCCGATGTTATGTAATTGGATTTTTGATTTGCTCTGGAAGAATAGGCAGATGTTGGTGCATCAGAGAATTCTCGATCAGAATTATCACTCTTGGAATTTTATCAGCAAAAAAAGAAGGGCGGACAAGCATTTTAAATAATAGCCTCAGGGAGTGGGCTAACTTTAAATTATTATGCGGATTTTCCTTCCCACTCTTTACATCATGGAGAGGTTGAGCAAAGTACCTCACTATTCACATTATACAAACACTTGTTGTCGCACCAATACATTTGGAGTCAATGGGTGTATCTGAAGCATATGTTTTCATGCCAAAAAGTAAGACAATTAGCTTAGCCTCAATATTCTAGTTTTCTATCATTGCAGATATGAGAGAGTGAACAAGATGAAAAGGTACCATGGTGTGCAGGGAAGAGTCGTCATCGGAAGACACTGATAGCCTTTTGCAGGAGGAGGATGAGGAAATGCAAACACCTAGTTCGGCTAGTAAGTTGATGCAGTTCTTAATGGATTCGTATACTTATTTTAAGATGGAAATTGATGTTAGTGCTCCACTCAATTCTATATGGTTGCAAAGAACGTCATTGTTGGGTTTTGCATCATTGCCTTGGGAAAATCGGAATCTCAATTACTATGCCAAAAGCTAGATTGACCGCAGGTAAGATCTTGCCTGAATAAGTTGTTGAAATATTCCAACTGCCTATTTTTAATGATTTGGTCATACCTAAGTTCCCTGAAGAAGCTTTACAAAGAGTTTTTGGCCCTCGTGAGGGAGGACACCAATACTACATGCTAAAGAATGCATCATATGCTAGAAGAGAGTAGTTAAAATGGTACCTAGAAAGATTGTGCTTTATTGTCAAGTATGACTATATGACTAAAGAAAATTATGCACCATTGTGTTGTGCTTTGAAGGGGGGGAAAGTTAGCTGGGAACACTAGCTTTATGATAGAATGTACGGGGAGATCTTTTTATCAGAAAAAAGAAAGACACAATTAAATAGTGGATTAGCTGCATATTTAGCTGCATTATTCCAATTTCTATCAAAAGTAGAGAAAGGTGAAGTTTTTTGGCCAAATGTACAAGTACAACAGCCTACATCACTAGTTATTAAACATAAGGACCAAGAGTGCGTTATTATTGAAGAACAATAGGATGATATGTATAGTTTAAAGGTAGGGTATGGGGCAGCAAAGATAGCATCTATAGTCAAGAAGTTGAAGACGGGGACTTCAAAGCTCACACATTTGCAAACACCCATTCATATACTGGATGATTCTGAACAACATAAGATGATGGGCATGAGTTTCAAGTTGTCTAAGAAGAGGAAGATGGAGCCTATTTTAAAGAAAGCAGTTGATAAGATACCTATTGGAGAGTTGCCACAACCAACATTGGAGGTCAGTAAAGAGATGCAAGAGGCACATAAAAACTTGGATGAATTCTATCAGTTCGTGGTAAAAGAGGTTGCATTATTAAAAGGGAAGAAGCTATTAAATGAAGTACTCAATTATGAAGAATATCAGACGCAACAAACATAGGTGTAGGATTTGGAGAAAGAGTTGTAGAGAAAGTTAGAGCAACATGAAAAAGTTCTGTTTGAAGTGCAGAAGTAGGAGGCAGTTGAAATTGGGAAAGTGAAAAGGTCCTTGCAGGAGTTTGATGAATGGAATAACAAAATGCAACAAGTGGTAAATAAAGAAATACAAAATTTAGCTAAGGTAAATGTAGCATTGCAGATTCAAAATGAAGTGTTAAATTCCAAGATCAAAACATTGCAGGCATTAGAGAGACAGATGCCGCAAAACAAAGAATTCAAAATGGATGTTGTTCTAATGATTGAAATGGATATGACTATTTTAAAGCAACATATGCACAAATGTATGCAAGAGTTATGGACTGATATTAAGGAAAAAATGGAGGAAATCATTAGATATCCTTATGAACATATGCTTGACGGCTTTGCTAATTCTGTGTGTGAGAGTCAATTATTAGACGTTATTGAACAAAATAAAATCAAGAAGGAAGAATTGGTGCAGCAAATTGTAGACTTAAAGGAAAAGTTGATGCAGGAAACTTTAGATAATGATTTGCAGAATTAGGTTCAACAGATGGTACTGTAGCAATGATAAGATCATCTACATGTTGATATATTTAGGTAGTGATGTGTGAACATTCTAGGACCGCCAGGGCACTCAGAAAAAACATAGGAAATTAGATACTGAGGTTTAAAAATGTATTTTTTTGGGGTATAGCTATGAAAGCAAATGCTATCCTCTACGTCAGCACAAATTTAAACGAATTTTGGTTAGAGGGATGTAGTTTTTGTGGACGATGTTATGCAACCTTTATTTTCGTGTATCAAGGAGAGTTTAATGACCTCAAAGGACGTGTATGATACATTTTTTCCACTTTCCACTACAGGAAAATCAAATGCATCTCTCAATGAGGAAAATTCTCAAGTTATGCAAGTTTTAAATGAGAACACAAATTATTTCATTTTTGGTGCAAATATTCATAAATGCGCTTACTGATTAGAGAGCATATAATGATCAGGAAAATTATATGCCAAAATGATTTGTACATACTTTGAGTGATAGTAATTTAGATGTAGCATTGTCTCACTGTACTCACTCATGCTTCAATGGTGCATATTTTGCATCTGTAGTTTTATGCAATGGTTGTCCCTAGCCTTTGTAATGAGAATTATATTGTTTACTTTAATGAAACACATATTTTAGAAAATTGAATGGCTGCTATGGGATGTTATTATGAAGAATGAAGTTTGCCTTTATGTGCCTTGTGTAATAAAGTGATAGGAAGGAGATGGTTTAACCACACCCTTGATAGATAGGAGATGGTTGAACTACACCCTAAGAGAGAGGATTAGGAAGTAATCCTCAACCATGGCTTTTGGGGCAAGTGGTTAGCCCATCACATTCCTAACCAAGAGCTTGTGAGTTCAATTCCTTACATTGGTATCACAACCTAGGAAGTACGCTTGGGAAAGGTTGAATGATCCAATGGCCTCTAAAAGAGGTGCTTGGGCACTCTATCATGTGAAAGGGTTGGAATTGTCGAGGCGGCGCTTTGAGAATTGAATCCAACAAAGAATCAAGTGTATCTCTCAATCAGTAGGTCAGATTGAGGCGTGTAAGATACCGTTGGAAAGATTTCGTAATGAACTTTCCAATGAGCTATGTTAGAAGTGTGAAGTCCTTGGGAATCCTTGGGTGGCACTTGTTTGAGTATTCAAGATACTGAACATGGGTGAGAACAAGGTTCAAGATACTAAGGTTGAGAATAGGGTTCAAGACACCAAGGTTGCGAACAAGGTTCAAGAAACTATGCGAGGTTGAGGACATCAAATCAAGTCTACCTAGGGAGTTCAAGGGGCTGATCATCGAGGCTAGAGGGATACAAGGGTAGATCATTGAGGACAATGATTGACCAAAGGGGGAAGAATGTAATAAAGTGATAGGAAGGATATGATTGAACCACACCCTTGATAGATAGGAGATGGTTGAACTACACCCTAAGAGAGAAGATTGGGAAGTAATCCTCAACCATGGATTTTGGGGCAAGTGGTTAGCCCATCACATTCCTAACGAAGAGGTTGTGAGTTCAATTCCTTACACCTTTCCTCCTAGCAAGAAATACATTGGCCATAGATGGGTCTAAAAGTTGAAATGCAAGGTTGATTGTAGAATTGATTCCTAAAAGGCTAAACCTGCTGCTAAAGTTTATGCCCAAGAAAAAAGCATTGATTTTGATGAGACCTTTGCAACCAACATGCCATATGAAAAATATTCATAGCATATGTGCACTTTTGGCTCACAATGGTTGGAATGTAAATTAGTTGCAAATGAAAACATCATTATTGAATGGAGATTTACATGAAAAAGTGTATGTTTTTCAGCCCCATAGTGTTGTGGAAAAGGTTATGAAAGAACAATTTGTAGTTTTAAGAAGGCATTATACGAATTAAAGCAAGATTTGCGTGTTTTTATGGAAATATACATGTCTACTTATTAGCACATTCATGAGCAACTAAAAGCACCATGTAAAAGAAATGTCTAGACAATATACTTGTTATCATTGTTGTTTATGTAGATGTCATGTTAGCCATTGGTTCTAATGAGATGCATATTTCCTATTGCAAGGCTAATTTGTATGCCTATTCTGAAATTTCATATTTGAGTCCCTTGCATCATTATTTGTGGATTCATCTTACACAAGTCCATGTTGCATTTCTTTGTGTCAAACTAAATACTTTGACACTTTATTTCAATATTTTCACCTTCAGCACTATAAAACTATTTTCAATTCCATGGAAACAAATTCACAATTGAGTCTTCATGATGTTGGGGATGAGAAGTTAAAAATTGGCAAGCACTTAGGCATATTTTTTGCTATTTATATGTTACCCAATAACATATGCTATTTTTCCCTAAGGAGGATCAAAAGCGACAAATTTAAATGCTTTTTTTGACTCAAATCGAGTTTTTAATTTTCTCATGTGTCCACAAGTGGTTTTCGTTATGCTTGGTAGATCGTATATATCTTTGTTTAGAAAGAGGTAACTTAATGTGGCCACTTCTACTTGTGAGGATGAGTATATGCGAACTCTCACAATTATTGTTGAGTGTGTGTGGTTCCGATGCCTTATGGATGACTTGGTTGTTGACAAACTTTTTCCACCACCATATTTATTGATAATAAGAGTGCATTGGTAGTCACAAGGAATCTAGTGTTCCATGCTCACCCTAAACACATTGAGGTGCACTATCATTATGTCAAGGAGAGACTTTTGTTTTAGAGATCAATTTGGACACATAAGAAGTTTGAATCTTTTCTCAAAGCTTTGAGCTTAATCTCTTTTGTGGATTGACCTTGTTCCACATTGGTTGACACTTTTTTATACATGACTGTTAGCCCCGTGTTCATCAAATTACTCCTAGGGGGGGATTATTTTGATAGTGAGGTATGTGAACCAATGTACAACTATCAACGCACTCTTTTCCATCTTTTGAATTTTCCCCTCCTTGGTATTAACCTAAATGGCTACTTATCTTCATACATTCAACACTTAGTAACACACTCTATGTTTTGCTCCTATGATTCTTTTTCTTTCTCATGTTTTTTCTGTTTTTTCAAGATCCCAAAGTCCAATAAATCATCCATCATTACTTGAATAAGATAGTTAGGTTTTAGTACTTGAGAAAATCTTGGGTAATGATGTAGCTACACAAGGAATTGGAATTCATTAACCTAGATATTTAGTAAATACATAACCTATTATGTGGAAAATTACAATGGATACAGAAAAATTTACTTAGAACACATTATGATCAATTGAATATTTTATATCATTCACAAACAATTGAGTTATTTATTTGAAAAATCAAATTTCCAAACTCCATGCATGTGTTTTGTTTATTTCACGGAGCATGATTATTATTATTTAGTGATGTGATATGTGATTGAGCATCCCTGTCAATTGAGATTAGTTGATTTTCAAGTAGGGGGCATGTCATCATTTATGGAATTATTAGAATTATTATATTGCATTTACTCTATTTGTTACATAATGGCGATTATATGTGGAAATATGTGACACATGTTGCATGGTGCTTAGTAGATAAAAGAATTGAATGTGGTTTGCATTTTGATTACTAGATCAATGATCATGAATCCATTTGATATTTCAAGGTCTCGTAGTTTTTTAAAAGGAACCCTTATAATTGAAGGGTTAATTACTGCAAAATTTATTATTATAGTTAATTTTTAAAAAACGTATTATTATAGGCCCATGCATTCTTTAAATAGAAGTGCACATTTTTTTATAGATAGATATATGAACAATCTCTTATGGTGCTTTTTATAAAAAAACGTGAACGCCTTCTTTTTTCTTTGTTTGTTAATGAAAGCTATTTTTATGTTAATATAATTTTCTTGTAAATGAGCATGCTTTGGCAAATATATGTGGAAGCTTGTGGTGAGAAATTTTATCATGTAAGTTATATATCCCTTTCTCTCTACTTTATCATTTTACTTTCTCGTATATTTTTGACATTCTCTACAACATGCGAGAAGGCACCCTTGTCTCGTAATCTTCACATTGTCTCTCTATACACCCACAACTACATACCACATACTACATCTCTACTCTCTTTTCTTCTACTTGACATGGTATCAAAGACGTATAGTTCAAGATAACTCTTGATGAAGCTCAAGATTGAGGGACTTTGAAGAAGTTGAAAATACCACAAGCTTCACAATAGTCTGCGATCGTTATGCAAATTGATGTGTAGGTAGAAAATGTTGAGAGTGAAATTCTCCTTTAAAAGACTTTTGGGGTACATAAAAAATCAATTGAAGGACATTTTGACTTTGATTTGTGCCTTGAAAAAAAAGTGCCCACAAAAAATTATTTCGTTTACAAAATTAAGTGCACTTTGCTTTTCTTCTTCAAAATAGTTCATAATAGTTCATATCTAGAATGTCAATTGACTTTATGCATTGTTGATACAAAAGACTATATATTTTTTAATGAGTGCATGCTTTTCAATCACAAAATGTGACACATGCTGATATATTTTGATAGTGATACGCGTGAGCACACTTAGAAGGACTATCGGGGTGCATCTTCCCCTATTTAGGAAGTTTTTCCCCTCAGCTTTACATTGAATTTAGTAATGCACTTACCCTTACGTTTGAACCATCATCTTCTTCCTTGCGTTGTTTGCATGGTTCCATACTCCTCAAACTCCAGAATAGGTCACTGCTTTCTACAAGGCATGGTCATCACCCTTATGATCACAATCTCAAAATCGCATAAAATTTGGTGAACATACATGAGGTCGTTAGCAATTCAAAACAACTTTGCTTTCTCACATTGATTGATTTTGATTTGAACTCATTTGGCCTTCGAACACACTATTGTAGTGAGTGTGTAGGTAATTTTATCCCTTTTGTGCCAAATATATATATATATGGTTTTTGGTTCGCTACTACAAGTAATTCAAAGTCTTCTACACAACTTTGCTTTCTCAATTGATTTTGATTTGAACTCATTTGGCCTTCGAGCACACTATTGTAGTGAATGTGTAGTGAGTGTGTAGGTAATTTTATCCCTTTTGTGCCAAAAATATATATGGTTTTTGGTTTGCTACTACACGTAATTCAAAGTCTTCTACAGGTCTAGTGGAGCTCAATTTGGATTTCTATTCAGCTTTTCTAGAAAATGGTCATCTTTTTAAATTAGGGTATTGTCTATCATTGTGTTTGAGTGAAATGATATATTCCATAGTTTGGCTATTTAGGATTAATCGGATGGATCTAACTACCCATTGTTTGCATACATAATGCATAATATATTGGTAGCAAATGATGTGTGTAATATTGTGTAGGGTATTTAAATATGATCCGCTATACCTACAAATGTTATGACAACAAGTGCCATTCCCTCATGCAAATGTTGCCACCCATTAGATATGAAAAGGCTGGTGGTCACTCATGAGCTTGCCAAAGGATGGGTGGTCACCCAAGACCCTTGTCAAAGAGGTGGTTACCAAAGGGTTCTTGCCACGAGGGGTGGTCATCCCAAGGGCTATTTTCCATGAAGGGTGGTTTCGCAAGGGTCCTTTCACATGAAGGGCAGTCACCCACGGAGCTCTTTACCATGTAGGGTGGTCACCCAAGGAGCTTTGTACCTTGTAGGATGGGTTCCCAAGTGGCTCTTCCAAGCTAGAAAGTGTCTGCCCAATGTTTCTCCCATGTTAAAGTGCAGTTTTGCATGATGTAGGCAGGATGAGGTGGTCGTCATCGTGGTGTCCCTTACTAAGTCTCTAGGTTCACATTAAAATTTCAGAAAACAACCTTTGGAGCACTTGATACTCAACTTCTTATGAGTACAACTTTCCATGCATAGACTCATGGGGAAACCCAAATGGTTAATCGGGGACTTGAGGATATCTTGCATATGTATGTGAACGAAAAGTGAGATAATTCGAGTGAATACTTGCCCTAATTTGAGTCTGCATACAATAGTTGATGGCATGTGTCTATAAAAATGTCCCGGTTGGAGGATATGTATGGTTATGATTGTTTGAATCATCTTTCTTTACTAATTTTTCAAATCAAGTAGAATGATCTAAAGTGATGGTTGAGGAGATGGATGAAGAACTTGGAAAAATTAAGAAACATAGAAGTTCAAATAAGGCAAAATAAATTTTATGATTTGAAGAGAAGACAAATTTAATTTCAAATAGATGATATGGTATTTCTTAAGGTCAATGTTCACTTATCTAACTTGTTGTTAGAAAAGTATCATAGAATCTCTCCGTCATACACACATCCTTCTAAAGCCTTGAAGATTGGATTTCTTGCTTATTTTTTAGAATTTCCCTAACATTAAAATGTGCATCCTATAGTTCATGTTAGCTTACTTAAAAGACATGTGTACCTAATACTCCTCATGCTTTGCAGGACATTTATTGAAGCACTTCCTTGGCGATACACCGTAGTGCACTCTGCTTCTTGAGAGCTCCACAAAAATATCCTCTGAGTAGAAAAGCGAGCGCAATGTGCCGCACATGGTACTCTGCAGAGAGGTTGCACAATACGTAGAAAAACACAATACACAGGGAGCAAGAACGCAGTCTTTTTAGGTGTCGCAAATGCGGTGGAACTTAGAGTCTACGGATGACCAGGCAACTATATGGGTTATCAAAGAAGATATACCAAAAAGTGTCCGGTGACCATTCCGCCTTTCACATGGGCACTAACGGTAACAATCCCCCACTAAAGGCCATTATGGCCAAACTAACTATGGGAGAAAAATAAAGAACGATAAAGAATACCTGAGTATGAGTATACAAACTATACCTCCCACCTGATGGCCATGTTACATAGTATAAATAGACTGTGTAAGATCATGAATCAAGTAATCCCCATCAAGTGCCAACAATGTTGAAAGCTATCCTATTGTAGAGCTTTATTCAAAGTATCTATAGCATTATCTCGAGTGTGAAACTTCCCATGAATAATGTGCTCAGTGGCTAAGAAATCTCTAATGAAGTGATACTTCACCTCAATGTGCTTGGTCTTTGCATGATAGACCAGATTCTTAGCCAAAGCAATGGCACTCTGACTATCACTGAGCAAACGAGGTACATGCTAAGGTACATCCATATCACAAGCAAGAGGAGAAAGCCACAATGCTTCCTTACATGCCTCACTTGCTACAACATAATCTACTTCTATGGTGGAAACAAGTATACATTCTTGAAGATGAGATCTCCAAGAGATGGCACCTCCAACAAAATGAAAAATGTACGGTGATGTAGACTTATGATTTTCAACACAACTAGCATAGTCAGAATCTATGTAACCGATAATGGATGCTTTCCCTCTACCTAAACATAAACACTCCTCCTTAGTGGCACTCAGATATCTCAAAATCATCTTGACTGCTTCCCAATGTTTCTTGCAAAGATTAGACATATATCTGCTCACAACTCCCACTACAAATGCAATGTCTAGTTTTGTAGCTACCATAGCATACATGAGACTACCAACAACATATTGATAGGGAATTTTGGTCATAAATTCCTTTTCCTCATCTGATTTGGGGCAATCATCCTTGTTCAATTTCACATATGTGGGTAAAGGTGTACTCAATACCTTTCCACCCTGTATATTGAACCTGTGAAGTACTTTGGACATGTACTTACTTTGAGACAAGTATATGCATCTTTTACTCCTATCAGGAGTAACGCGCATGCCAAGAATATGTTTGGCATCCACCAAACCCTTCATATCAAATGTCTGACTGCACTTCTTTTTGACAATAGACAAGTCATAAGAGGACTTCCTAGCAATCAACATATCATTGACATAACGTATCAAGCATATCAAGCTGCCATCTGAGCATCTCTTTGTGTAGAGACAATGATCCTCATTGCTTTGAGAATAGCCTTTACACTTTATAAAAGCATCAAACGTTGGGTACCATTGTCTAGGGGAATCTTTAAGTCCATAGAAGCTCTTCTTGAGCTTAGAAACTAGACTTTCCTTGCCCGACACTACATATCCTTCTGGTTGTTCCATAAAGATCTCATATGTAAGATCTCCATGCAAGAAATCAATTTTCACATCCATTTGGACTAGCTCTAAGTCCTCCATTGCAACGAATCCAAGCAACATGCACAGGGTAGTCATCTTGACCATTGGAGAGAAGATTTCCTCGAAATCAACACTATGTCGTTGCTTAAAACCCTTTGCAACAAGTCATGCTTTATACTTTGGAGAAGCACTATCTCATGTTAATTTCAGCTTATATACCCATTTACATGGTAAAGCTTTCCTGCCCTTTGGCAAAGGTACTGGATCCCAAATACCGTTCTTGTGAATAGAATCCATCTCATTCTTCATGTCACACTCCCACTTGACATGATCCTCTGACTGCATAGCCTCTTTGTAGCAAGAAGGCTCACTGGCATCTGTTAGCATAAAAAAATCTAAATCTGGAACATATCTATCAGGTGGATGTGAAACACGTGCAGTGCATCTCAATGGTTGTTGAAAAAGAACGTTTGTAGACTGATCTGATCGAACATTCTCTTGAACGTCCCTATTTGTAGCATTTTTATGCATTCTAACTAGAGGACTAGTATCCTTAAACACCACTCTTCTCACTTAAACCTCCTTAGTGGGTTGTTTATGCATCTTAGACTCATTGAAAATGACATCACTACTTCTCATCAATGACCATGTTTTAGGATCCCATTAGCGATATCCAAAATGTCCTTCTTGACCATGTCCATGAAAAATGCATTTCTTTGACTTATGGTCCAACTTTTATCTAAGATTCTTGGGTATATGAACATATGCTTCACATGTAAAAACTTGAAGATGATCATAATATGGTGGGAGTTCTAGGTGAAAGGTTAATCACATGAATTAGAGTCAATACTACTTCTATCCAAAAGCCTTGTGAAAGGTTTGCATGATGGAGCATAGAGACTACTCTAGCATGAATAGTTCTATTCATTCTTTCAGCTACACCATTTTGTAATGGAGTATAAGGAGTTTTAAACTCTCTATGAATTCCTCCATACTAGCAGAAAAGGTTAAATTTATGTGAGGTATACTCACCCCCATTATCTGAACGTAAAGCTTTGAGCTTAGTTCCTTTTTCAATCTCAACTAGAGAAAGCCATTTTTTGAAAGTAGGGAATACCTCATCCTTCGATTTGATAGGATATACCCAGACATTTCTAGTAGCATCATCTATGAAAGTGAAAAAGTAAAGAGAACCACCTAAAGAACTTGTGGGCATAGGAGCACAAGGCTGAATTGAAGAGTCAGTGTGCATTCTATGCATATTTTTGGTTTGCTTTGCATATTGAAAATGCTCACAAAATGAAAAATCAAAGAAAGATAACATAGGTAAGTAGCTAGAACGAGAAAGATTTTCCATTCCACTATGAGATATATGGCCCAAATGACCATGCCAAATACAAGCCATAGGCTGTTTAGTAACAACTAACATATCTTCTGTCTATGATACAAATAAAGGATAAACTTTTCTTCCTTTTGCAATAACCATATTTCCCTTTGATATAGAAACGGACTAAGCATACAAGACCATCTTGTAACCAAGGTCATCAAGTTGACCAACTAACATCAAACTACATGCTAAATGAGGTACACAGCATACATTATGCATAGTAAATTTTGAGCCATCAATGAAGTGCACAACGACATCTCCAATCCCCACAATGTCACACTGGTAAGAGTCACCAAGTCTCACAGTACCAAGAGACTTTGCTGCATAACTAGAGAACCATTCTCTATGTGGCATCACATGGAATGAAGCATCAAAATCTAGCAACTATGTGTGGGGAGAGAATAGCGATAAGAGCCTCCGTTGGGCCCCAATACTATCAAGTGTCCACAAATCACCATCATTAGAAATAGCATTTATTTCTTCAATCTTCATAGTTGAAGTAGATGGTGTAGGTAACTATTCAACATGCCCATCAACATTTTATCCTTTACCTTTAGCATTCTTTAACGCATAAAATCCTTTCTTCATGTGTCCTTTCTTATGAAAATAATGGCATTTGATATCCCTCTTCCTTGATTTACTTCTACTCTTATTGCTTTGACCATTTGTTTCCTTATTCTTGTTTCGGCCACCTTGCTATTTCTTTCCTTGGTAAGAATCGCAAACATTATATGCATCTCCACTCTAAGTGCCAACCATAGGTATTCTAAAAATCTCCTCACTCAAGAGTGCTCCACATATGTCATCATAGACCAGTTTAGGACTAGGTGCACTATTGCTAATAGCTATGAAAAACGTATCCCATGTTGATATAAGATGCACAACAACAAGACTGCTTTCATTTCATTATCCATATCCACTTTCTGAGCTTATAACTGGGCGAATATAGCATCAAACTCATTTAGATGAGCAGCAACACTATCTATGTTCTTTATGCAAAGGTTATATAACTTTCTCATTAGATACACTTTATTTGATGTTGTCTCTTTTTCATACATCTCCTATGATGAGGCTGGGTAAGTCTTTGACTTGCATCATCGAAGAGACCCCGACATCTCGGTGTTTTCCAGTTAAGAAAACTGCATCATGACCCTCTTTATCAAACGTAAAAGGCTTTATGCAAAAACAGAACTACTATATCAATGATCGCATGGATGTACATAAGCCGTATCCACAAAAGCATGCATAGTGTATATGTGCTCAATATATGTACTAGAGTGACACTGAAAGGCTAAATACATAGCCCAAAAACTAGCCAACAACACCTCGAAGTGTCTGCCAACTCAGTTGTATAGGTTCCAAAACCTACATAAATTTATAGTGGCTACTCCCACAACAACTGAAAACCTTTTTAGAAACCTGTACTTTTATGAGTGTGGCTGAAAACATGACCCCAAAGGTGAATACATATTTTCAAAGAACTACAATGAACACTCTTATTGATGTTCTTGAACCTGTGTGAAGAGAACTATGCATCAACGTACTCCAAAATGGCTCAAAAAATCACACCAAAAATGCTTCAAAAACAAGCTTTGAAAGCAAAGAATGAAGCTTTGAGGGACCAAAATGTGTTCATGGTAATGTTAACCTTAGTCTTTCCCCTTCTTCAGACACCACAAGAATGTAGCTTAGTGGCAAGAGATTGCCACAGTTAAGTGAGCTTTGGGGGGAACAGTACTGGGATGGGTGACCTCTCAGGAAGTATCGAGAACCTCTATCTTCTTTGATTGTTGAGGTCCTCCCTCGTGCATAGCCAATGGTGCCAATGGTGACTTCAGTGACTCGGATGACAAGGTATGCCAAGGACTATCCCTTGGTTGCCGCCTTAATCATAAGCCTTAGAGAAAGCCTTGGGTGGGTGGGTGGGTGGGTGCTCGCTTCGCTCCCACAAAAGGAACAAAGCATTTTACATCGAAATGCTCTAACACGAGTGAAGTATTTCATTGGTGATGCACCATAATGCACTCTCCTTCTCGAAGAGCTCCATGAAGATATCCTCTAAGTAGGAAACCGAGCTCCAAGCATTGCACACCATACTCGGCATAGAGATTGTAGAGTATGTAGAAAAACAGAGTACACAGGGAGCACGAACACAGACTTCTTAGGTGTTACAAATGCGGTCGAGCTTACAGTCTGTGTCTGACCAGGAGACTATATGTTTTTCCCATGAGCTTTACATTGCATTTAGTAATGCACTTACCCTTATGTTTGAACCATCATCTTCTTCCTTGCGTTGTTTGCATGGTTCCATAGTTCTCAAATTCCAGAATAGGTCACTGCTTTCTACAAGGCCTTGTCATCACCCTTATGGTCACAATCTCAAAATGGCATGAAATTTGGTGAACATACATGAGGTCGTTAGAAATTCAAAACAACTTTGCTTTCTCACATTGATTTTGATTTGAACTCATTTGGCCTTCGAACACACTATTGTAGTGAGTGTGTAGGTAATTTTATCCCTTTTGTGCCAAAATTATATCTATGGTTTTTGGTTCGCTACTACAAGTAATTCAAAGTCTTCTACACAAATTTGCTTTCTCAATTGATTTTGATTTGAACTCATTTGGCCTTCGAACACACTATTGTAGTGAGTGTGTAGGTAATTTTATCCCTTTTGTGCCAAAAATATATATGGTTTTTGGTTTGCTACTACAAGTAATTGAAAGTCTTCTACAGGTCTAGTGGAGCTCAATTTGGATTTCTATTCAGCTTTTCTAGAAAATGGTCATCTTTTTAAATTAGGGTATTGTCACTCATTGTGTTTGAGTGAAATGATATATTCCATAGTTTGGCTATTTGGGATTAATCGGATGGATCTAACTACCCATTGTTTGCATACATAATGCATAATATATTGGTAGCAAATGATGTGTGTAATATTGTGTAGGGTATTTAAATATGATCCGCTATACCTACAAATGTTATGACAACAAGTGCCATTCCCTCATGCAACTGTTGCCACCCATTAGATATGAAGAGGCTGGTGGCACCCCAAGGGCTATTTTCCATGAAGGGTGGTTTCGCAAGGGTCCCTTCACATGAAGGGCAGTCACCCACGGAGCTCTTTACCATGTAGGTTGGTCACCTAAGGAGCTTTGTACCTTGTAGGATGGGTTCCCAAGTGGCTCTTCCAAGCTAGAAAGTGGTTGCCCAATGTTTCTCCCATGTTAAAGTGCGGTTTTGCATGATGTAGGCAGGATGAGGTGGTCGTCATCATGGTGTCCCTTACTAAGTCTCTAGGTTCACATTAAAATTTCAGAAAACAACCTTTGGAGCACTTGATACTCAACTTCTTATGAGTACAACTTTCCATGCATAGACTCATGGGGAAACCCAAAGGGTTAATCGGGGACTTGAGGATATCTTGCATATGTATTTGAACGAAAAGTGAGATAATTCTAGTGAATACTTGCCCTTATTTGAGTATGCATACAATAGTTCATGACATGTGTCTATAAAAATGTCCCGGTTGGAGGATATGTATGGTTATGATTGTTTGAATCATCTTCCTTTACTAATTTTTCAAATAAATTAGAATTATCTAAAGTGATGGTTGAGAAGATGGATGAAGAACTTGGAAAAATTAAGAAACATAGAAGTTCAAATAAGGCAAAATAAATTTTATGATTTGAAGAGAAGACAACTTGAATTTCAAATAGATGATATGGTATTTCTTAAGGTCAATGTTCACTTATCTAACTTGTTGTTAGAAAAGTATCATAGAATTTCTCCGTCATACACACATCCTTCTAAAGCCTTGAAGATTGGATTTCTTGCTTATTTTTTGGAATTTCCCTAACATTAAAATGTGCATCCTATAGTTCATGTTAGCTTACTTAAAAGACATGTGTACCTAATACTCCTCATGCTTTGCAGGACATTTATTGAAGCACTTCCTTGGCGATACACCATAGTGCACTCTGCTTCTTGAGAGCTCCACAAAAATATCCTCTGAGTAGAAAAGCGAGGTAAATGTGCCGCACATGGTACTCTGCACAGAGGTTGCACAATACGTAGAAAAACACAATACACAGGGAGCAAGAACATAGTCTTTTTAGGTGTCCCAAATGCTATCGAACTTACAGTCTATGGATGACCAGGCGACTATATGTTTTATTAAAGAAGATATACCAAAAAGTGTCCGGTGACCATTTGGCCTTTCACATGGGCACTAACGGTAACAATCCCCCACTAAAGGCCATTTTGGCCAAAATAACTATGGGAGTAAAATAAAGAACGATAAAGAATACCTGAGCATGAGTATACAAACTATACCTCCCACCTGATGGCCATGTTACATAGTATAAATTGACTGTGTAAGATCATGGATCAAGTAATCCCCATCAAGTGACAACAGTGTTGAAAGCTATCCTCTGGTAGAGCTTTATTCAAAGCATCTATAGCATTATCTCGAGTGTGAACCTTCTCATGAATAATGTGCTGAGTGGCTAAGAAATCTCTAATGAAGTGATACTTCACCTCAATGTGCTTGGTCTTTGCATGATAGACCAGATTCTTAGCCAAAGCAATGGCACTCTGATTATCACTGAGCAAAGGAGATACATGCTAAGGTGAATCCATATCACAAGCAAGAGAAGAAAGCCACAATGCTTCCTTACATGCCTCACTTGCTGCAACATAATCTACTTCTATGGTGGAAACAACTGTACATTCTTGAAGATGAGATCTCCAAGAGATGGCACCTCCAACAAAATGAAAAATGTACCGATGTAGAATTATGATTTTCTACACAACTAGCATAGTCAGAATCTATGTAACCGATAATGGATAATTTCCCTCTACCTAAACATAAACACTCCTCCTTAGTGGCACTCAGATATCTCAAAATCATCTTGACTGCTTCCCAATGTTTCTTGCCAAGATTAGACATATATCTGCTCACAATTCCCACTACAAATGCAATGTCTAGTTTCGTAGCTACCATAGCATACAAGAGACTACCAACAACATATTGATAGGGAATTCTGGTCATAAATTCCTTTTCCTCATCTGATTTGGGGCAATCATCCTTGTTCAATTTTGCATATGCGGGTAAAGGTGTACTCAATGCCTTTCCACCGTGTATATTGAACCTGTGAAGTACTTTGGACATGTACTTACTCTGAGACAAGTATATGCATCTTTTACTCCTATCAGGAGTAATGCACATGCCAAGAATATGTTTGGCATCCCCCAAACCCTTCATATCAAATTTCTAACTGCACTTCTTTTTGACAATTGACAAGTCATAAGAGGACTTCCTAGCAATCAACATATCATTGACATAACGTATCAAGCATATCAAGCTGCCATCTGAGCATCTCTTTGTGTAGAGACAATGATCCTCATTGCTTTGAGAATAGCCTTTACACTTTATAAAAGCATCAAACGTTGGGTACCATTGTCTAGGGGAATCTTTAAGTCCATAGAAGCTCTTCTTGAGCTTAGAAACTAGACTTTCCTTGCCCGAGACTACATATCTGGTTGTTCCATATAGATCTCATATGTAAGATCTCCATGCAAGAAATCAATTTTCACATCCATTTGGACTAGCTCTAAGTCCTCCATTGCAACGAATCCAAGCAACATGCACAGGGTAGTCATCTTGACCATTGGAGAGAAGATTTCCTCAAAATCAACACCATGTCGTTGCTTAAAACCCTTTGTAACAAGTCATGCTTTATACTTTGGAGAAGCACTATCTCATGTTAATTTCAGCTTATATACCCATTTACATGGTAAAGCTTTCCTACCCTTTGGCAAAGGTACTGGATCCCAAATACTATTCTTGTGAATAGAATCCATCTCACTCTTCATGTCACACTCCCACTTGACATGATCCTCTGACTGCATAGCCTCTTTGAAGCAAAGAAGGCTCACTGGCATCTTTTAGCATAAAAAAATCTAAACCTGGAACATATCTATCAGGTGGATGTGAAACACGTGCAGAGCATCTCAATGGTTGTTGAACAAGAACGTTTGCAGACTAATCTGATCGAACATTCTCTTGAACGTCCCTATTTGTAGCATTTTTATGCATGCTAAGTAGAGGACTAGTATCCTTAAACACCACTCTTCTCACTTAACCTCCTTAGTGGGTTGTTTATGCCTCTTAGACTCATTGAAAATGACATCACTACTTTTGATCAATGACCATGTTTTAGGATCCCATAAGCGATATCCAAAATGTCCTTCTTGACCATGTCCATGAAAAATGCATTTCTTTGACTTATGGTCCAACTTTTATCTAAGATTCTTGGGTATATGAACATATGCTTCACATGTAAAAACTTGAAGATGATCATAATATGGTGGCTTCCCTATCCATAACTCTTGTGCCACTTTTAGAACTTTGGCAGTTCTAGGTGAAAGGTTAATCACATGAACTAGAGTCAATACTACTTCTATCCAAAAGCCTTGTGAAGCGTTTGCATGATGGAGCATAGAGACTACTCTAGCATGAATAGTTCTATTCATTCTTTCAGCTACACCATTTTGTAATGGAGTATAAGGAGTTTTAAACTCTCTATGAATTCCTCCATACTAGCAGAAAAGGTTGAATTTATGTGAGGTATACTCACCCCCATTATCTGAACGTAAAGCTTTGAGCTTAGTTCCTTTTTCAATCTCAACTAGAGAAAGCCATTTTTTGAAAGTAGGGAATACCTCATCCTTCGATTTGATAGGATATACCCAAACATTTCTAGTAGCATCATCTATGAAAGTTAAAAAGTAAAGAGAACCACCTAAAGAACTTGTGGGCATAGGAGCACAAGGCTGAATTGAAGAGTCACTGTGCATTCTATGCACATTTTTGGTTTGCTTTGCATATTGAAAATTCTCACAAAATGAAAAATCAAAGAAAGATAACACAGGTAAGTAGCTAGAACGACAAGTTTTTCCATTCCACTATGAGATATATGGCCCAAATGACCATGCCAAATACAAGCCATAGACTGTTTAGTAACAGCTAACATATCTTCTGCCTATGATACAAATAAAGGATAAACTTTTCTTCCTTTTGCAATAACCATATTTCCCTTTGATATACAAACGGACTAAGCATACAAGACCACCTTGTAACCAAGGTCATCAAGTTGACCAACTAACATCAAACTACATGATAAGTGAGGTACACGGCATACATTATGCATAGTAAATTTTGAGCCATCAATGAATTGCACAACGACATATCCAATCCCCACAATGTCACACTGGTAAGAGTCACCAAGTCTCACAGTACCAAGAGACTTTGCTGCATAACTAGAGAACCATTCTCTATGTGGCATCACATGGAATGAAGCATCAACACCTATCAACTATGTGTGGGAAAGAGAATCAGCGATAAGAGCCTCCATTCAAGTGTCCACAAATCACCATCATTAGAAATAGCATTAATTTCTTCAATCTTCATAGTTGAAGTAGATGGTGTAGGTAATTATTTAACATGCGCATCAACATTTTATCCTTTACCTTTAGCATTCTTTAATGCATAAAATCCTTTCTTCATGTGTCCTTTCTTATGAAAATAATGGCATTTGATATCCCTCTTCCTTGATTTACTTCTACTCTTATTGCTTTGACCATTCGTTTCCTTATTCTTGCTCCGGCCACCTTGCTGATTCTTTCCTTGGTAAGAATCGCAAACATTAGATGCATCTCCACTCTAAGTGCCAACCATAGATTTTCTAAAAACCTCCTCACTCAAGAGTGCTCCACATATGTCATCGTAGACCAGTTTAGGACTAGGTGCACTATTGCTAATAACTATGGAAAACGTATCCCATGTTGATATCAAGATGCACAACAACAAGAGTGCTTTCATTTCATTATCCATATCCACTTTCTGAGCTTATAACTGGGAGAATATAGCATCAAACTCATTTAGATGAGCAGCAACACTATCTATGTTCTTCATGCAAAGGTCATATAACTTTCTCATTAGATACACTTTATTTGATGTTGTCTCCTTTTCATACATCTCCTATGATGAGGCTGGGTAAGTCTTTGATTTGCATCATCGAAGAGACCCCGACATCTGGGTGTTTGCCAGTTAAGAAAACCTCATCATGACCCTCTTTATCAAACATAAAAGGCTTTATGCAAAAACAAAACTGCTACATCAATGATCACATGGATGTACATAAGCCGTATCCACAAAAGCATGCATAGTGTATATGTGCTCATTATATGTAGTAAAATGACACTCAAAGGCTAAATACATAGCCCAAAAACTAGCCAACAACACCTCAAAGTGTCTGCCAACTCTGTTGTTTAGGTTCCAAAACCTACATAAATTTATAGTGGCTACTCCCACAACAACTGAAAACCTTGTTAGAAACCTGTACTTTTATGAGTGTGGCTGAAAACATGACCCCAAAGGTGAATACATATTTTCAAAGAAGTACAATGAACACTCTCCTTGATGTTCTTGAACCTCTGTGAAGAGAACTATGCATGAACGTACTTCAAAATGGCTCAAAAAATCACATAAAAAATGCTTCAAAAACAAGCTTTGAAAGCAAAGAATGAAGCTTTGAGGGACCAAAATGGGTTCAAGGTAATGTTAACCTTAGTCTTTCCCCTTCTTCAGACAACACAAGAGTGTAGCTTAGTGGCAAGAGATTGCGATAGTTAAGTGAGCTTCGGGGGGAACAGTACTGGGATGGGTGACCTCTCAGGAAGTACCGAGAACCTCTATCTTCTTTGATTGTTGAGGTCCTCCCTCGTGCATAGCCAATGGTGCCAATGGTGACTTTGGTGACTAGGATGACAAGGTATACCAAGGACTATGCCTTGATTGCCACCTTAATCATAAGCCTTAGAGAAATCTTTGGGTGGGTGGGTGGGTGCTCGCTTTGCTCCCACAAAAGGAACAAAGCTTTTACATCGAAATGCTCTAACACGAGTGAAGTATTTCATTGGTGATGCACCATAATGCACTCTCCTTCTCGAAGAGCTCCATGAAGATATCCTCTAAGTAGAAAACTGAGCCCCAAGCATTGCACACCATACTCGGCATAGAGATTGTAGAATATGTAAAAAAATAGAGTACACAGGGAGCTCAAACACAGACTTCTTAGGTGTTACAAATGCTGTCGATCTTACAGTCTGTGTCTGACCAAGAGACTATATGTTTTTCCCCTGAGCTTTACATTGCATTTAGTAATGCACTTACCCTTATGTTTGAACCATCATCTTCTTCCTTGCATTGTTTGCATGGTTCCATAGTTCTCAAACTCCAAAATAGGTCACTGCTTTCTACAAGGCATTGTCATCACCCTTATGGTCACAATCTCAAAATCGCATGAAATTTGGTGAACATACATGAGGTCGTTAGCAATTCAAAACAACTTTGCTTTCTCACATTGATTTTGATTTGAACTTATTTGGCCTTCGAACACACTATTGTAGTGAGTGTGTAGGTAATTTTATCCCTTTTTTGCCAAATATATATATATATGGTTTTTGGTTCGCTACTACAAGTAGTTCAAAGTCTTCTACACAACTTTGCTTTCTCAATTGATTTTGATTTGAACTCATTTGGCCTTCGAACACACTATTGTAGTGAGTGTGTAGGTAATTTTATCCCTTTTGTGCCAAAAATATATATGGTTTTTGGTTTGCTACTACAAGTAGTTCAAAGTCTTCTACAGGTCTAGTGGAGCTCAATTTGGATTTCTATTGAGCTTTTCTAGAAAATGGTCATCTTTTTAAATTAGGGTATTGTCACTCATTGTGCTTGAGTGAAATGATATATTCCATAGTTTGGCTATTTAGGATTAATCGGATGGATCTAACTACCCATTGTTTGCATACATAATGCATAATATATTGGTAGCAAATGATGTGTGTAATATTGTGTAGGGTATTTAAATATGATCTTCTATACCTACAAATATTGTGACAACAAGTGCCATTCCCTCATGCAAATGTTGCCACCCATTAGATATGAAAAGGCTGGTGGTCACCCATGAGCTTGCCAAAGGATGGGTGGTCACCCAAGACCCTTGTCAAAGAGGTGGTTACCAAAGGGTTCTTGCCACGAGGGGTGGTCATCCCAAGGGCTATTTTCCATGAAGGGTGGTTTCGCAAGGGTCCTTTCACATGAAGGGAAGTCACCCACGGAGCTCTTTACCATGTAGGGTGGTCACCCAAGGAGCTTTGTACCTTGTAAGTTGGGTTCCCAAGTGGCTCTTCCAAGCTAGAAAGTGGTTGCCCAATGTTTCTCCCATGTTAAAGTGCGGTTTTGCATGATGTAGGCTGGATGAGGTGGTCGTCATCATCGTGTCCCTTACTAAGTCTCTAGGTTCACATTAAAATTTCAGAAAACAACCTTTGGAGCACTTGGTACTCAACTTCTTATGAGTACAACTTTCCATGCATAGACTCATGGGGAAACCCAAAGGGTTAATCGGGGACTTTAGGATATCTTGCATATGTATGTGAACGAAAAGTGAGATAATTCGAGTGAATACTTGCCCTTATTTGAGTTTGCATACAATAGTTCATGGCATGTGTCTATAAAAATGTCCCGGTTGGAGCATATGTATGGTTATGATTGTTTGAATCATCTTCCTTTACTAATTTTTCAAATAAAGTAGAAGTATCTAAAGTGATGGTTGAGAAGATGGATGAAGAACTTGGAAAAATTAAGAAACATAGAAGTTCAAATAAGGCAAAATAAATTTTATGATTTGAAGAGAAGACAACTTGAATTTCAAATAGATGATATGGTATTTCTTAAGGTCAATGTTCACTTATCTAACTTGTTGTTAGAAAAGTATCATAGAATTTCTCTGTCATACACACATCCTTTTAAAGCCTTGAAGATCGGATCTCTTGCTTATTTTTTGGAACTTCCCTAACATTAAAATGTGCGTCCTATAGTTCATGTTAGCTTACTTAAAAGACATGTGTACCTAATACTCCTCATTGCAGGACATTTATTGAAGCACTTCCTTGCGATACACTGTAGTGCACTCTGCTTCTTGAGAGCTCCACAAAAATATCCTTTGAGTAGAAAAGCAAGCACAATGTGCCGCACATGGTACTCTGCACAGAGGTTGCACAATACGTAGAAAAACACAATACACAGGGACCAAGAACGCAGTCTTTTTAGGTGTCGTAAATGCCGTCCAACTTACAGTCTATGGATGACCAAGCAACTATATGGTTTATTAAAGAAGATATACCAAAAAATGTCCGGTGACCATTTGGCCTTTCACATGGGCACTAACGGTAACAATCCCCCACTATAGGCCATTATGGCCAAAATAACTATGGGAGAAAAATAAAGAACGATAAAGAATACCTGAGTATGAGTATACAAACTATACCTCCCACCTGATGGCCATGTTGCATAGTATAAATTGACTGTGTAAGATCATGAATCAAGTAATCCCCATCAAGTGACAACAGTGTTGAAAGCTATCCTGTGGTAGAGCTTTATTCAAAGCATCTATAGCATTATCTCGAGTGTGAACCTTCTCATGAATAATGTGCTTAGTGGCTAAGAAATCTCTAATGAAGTGATACTTCACCTCAATGTGCTTGGTCTTTGCATGATAGACCAGATTCTTAGCCAAAGCAATGGCACTCTGACTATCACTCATCAAACGAGGTACATGCTAAGGTAAATCCATATCACAAGCAAGAGGAGAAAGCCACAATGCTTCCTTACATGCCTCACTTGCTGCAACATAATCTACTTCTGTGGTGGAAACAACTACACATTCTTGAAGATGAGATCTCCAAGAGATGGCACCTCCAACAAAATGAAAAATGTACCGTGATGTAGACTTACGATTTTCTACACAACTAGCATAGTCAGAATCTATGTAACCGATAATGGATGCTTTCCCTCTACCTAAACATAAACACTCCTCCTTAGTGGCACTCAGATATCTCAAAATCATCTTGACTGCTTCCCAATGTTTCTTGCCAAGATTAGACATATATCTGCTCACAACTCCCACTACAAATGCAATGTCTAGTTTCGTAGCTACCATAGCATACATGAGACTAACAACAACATATTGATAGGGAATTCTGGTCATAAATTCCTTTTCCTCATCTGATTTGGGGCAATCATCCTTGTTCAATTTCACATATGTGGGTAAAGGTGTACTCAATGCCTTTCCACCCTGTATATTGAACCTATGAAGTACTTTGGACATGTACTTACTTTGAGACAAGTATATGCATCTTTTACTCCTATCAGGAGTAATGCGCATGTCAAGAATATGTTTGGCATCCCCCAAACCCTTCATATCAAATGTCTGACTGCACTTCTTTTTGACAATTGATAAGTCATAAGAGGACTTCCTAGCAATCAACATATCATTGACATAACGTATCAAGCATATCAAGCTGCCATCTAAGCATCTCTTTGTGTAGAGACAATGATCCTCATTGCTTTGAGAATAGCCTTTACACTTTATAAAAGCATCAAACGTTGGGTACCATTGTCTAGGGGAATCTTTAAGTCCATAAAAGCTCTTCTTGAGCTTAGAAACTAGACTTTCCTTGCCCGAAACTACATTTCCTTCTGGTTGTTCCATATAGATCTCATATGTAAGATATCCATGCAAGAAATCAATTTTCACATCCATTTGGACTAGCTCTAAGTCCTCCATTGCAACGAATCCAAGCAACATGCACAGGCTAGTCATCTTGACCATCGGAGAGAAGATTTCGTCAAAATCAACACCATGTCCTTGCTTAAAACCCTTTGCAACAAGTCATGCTTTATACTTTGGAGAAGCACTATCTGATGTGAATTTCAGCTTATATACCCATTTACATGGTAAAGCTTTCCTGCGCTTTGGCAAAGGTACTGGATCCCAAATACCATTTTTGTGAATAGAATCCATCTCACTCTTCATGTCACACTCCCACTTGACATGATCCTCTGACTGCATAGCCTCTTTGTAGCAAGAAGGCTCACTCGCATTTGTTAGCATAAAAAAATCTAAACCTGGAACATATCTATCAGGTGGATGTGAAACACGTGCAGAGCATCTCAATGGTTGTTGAACAAGAACGTTTGCAGACTGATCTGATCGAACATTCTCTTGAACGTCCCTATTTGTATTATTTTTATGTATGCTAACTAGAGGACTAGTATCCTTAAACACCACTCTTCTCATTTAAACCTCCTTAGTGGGTTGTTTATGCATCTTAGACTCATTGAAAATGACATCACTACTTCTGATCAATGACCATGTTTTAGGATCCCATAAGCGATATCCAAAATGTCCTTCTTGACCATGTCATGAAAAATGCATTTTTTTCACTTATGGTCCAACTTTTATCTACGATTCTTGGGTATATGAACATATGCTTCACATGTAAAAACTCGAAGATGATCATAATATGGTGGCTTCCCTATCCATAACTCTTGTGCCACTTTTAGACCTTTGGCACTTCTAGGTGAAAGGTTAATCACATGAACTAGAGTCAATACTACTTCTATCCAAAAGCCTTGTGAAAGGTTTGCATGATGGAGCATAGAGACTACTCTAGCATGAATAGTTCTATTCATTCTTTCAGGTACACCATTTTGTAGTGGAGTATAAGGAGTTTTAAACTCTCTATGAATTCCTCCATACTAGCAGAAAAGGTTGAATTTATGTGAGGTATACTCACCCCCATTATCTGAACGTAAAGCTTTGAGCTTAGTTCCTTTTTCAATCTCAACTAGAGAAAACCATTTTTTGAGAGTAGGGAATAACTCATCCTTCGATTTGATAGGATATACCCAAACATTTCTAGTAGCATCATCTATGAAAGTGAAAAAGGAAAGAGAACCACCTAAAGAACTTGTGGGCATAGGAGCACAAGGCTGAATTGAAGAATCAGTGTGCATTCTATGCACATTTTTGGTTTGCTTTGCATATTGAAAATGCTCTCAAAATGAAAAATCAAAGAAAGATAACACATGTAAGTAGCTAGAACGAGAAAGATTTTCCATTCCACTATGAGATATATGACCCAAATGAACATGCCAAATACAAGCCATAGACTGTTTAGTAACAGCTAACATATCTTCTGTCTATGATACAAATAAAGGATAAAATTTTCTTCCTTTTGCAATAACCATATTTCCCTTTGATATACAAACGGACTAAGCATACAAGACCACCTTGTAACCAAGGTCATCAAGTTGACGCACTAACATCAAACTACATGATAAGTGAGGTACACGGCATACATTATGCATAGTGAATTTTGAGCCATCAATGAACTGCACAACGACATCTCCAATCCCCACAATGTCACACTGGTAAGAGTCACCAAGTCTCACAGTACCAAGAGACTTTGCTGCATAACTAGAGAACAATTCTCTATGTGGCATCACATGGAATGAAGCATCGAAATCTAGCAACTATGTGTGGGAAAGAGAAGCAGCGATAAGAGCCTCGGTTGGGCCCTAATACTATCAAGTGTCCACAAATCACCATCATTAGAAATAGCATTAATTTCTTCAATCTTCATAGTTGAAGTAGATAGTGTAGGTAGCTATTTAACATGCCCATCAACATTTTATCCTTTACCTTTAGCATTCTTTAATGCATAAAATCCTTTCTTCATGTGTCCTTTCTTATGAAAATAATGGCATTTGATATCCTTCTTCCTTGATTTACTTCTACTCTTATTGCTTTGACCATTTGTTTCCTTATTCTTGCTCTGGCCACCTTGCTGATTCTTTCCTTGGTAAGAATCGCAAACATTATATGCATCTCCACTCTAAGTGCCAACCATAGATTTTCTAAAAATCTCCTCACTCAAGAGTGCTCCACATATGTCATCATTGACTAGTTTAGGACTAGGTGCACTATTGCTAATAGCTATGAAAAACGTATCCCATGTTGATATCAAGATGCACAACAAGACTGCTTTCATTTCATTATCCATATCCACTTTCTGAGCTTATAACTGGGAGAATATAGCATCAAAATTTAGATGAGCAGCAACACTATCTATGTTCTTCATGCAAAGGTCATATAACTTTCTCATTAGATACACTTTATTTGATGTTGTCTCTTTTTCATACATCTCCTATGATGAGGCTGGGTAAGTCTTCGACTTGCATCATCGAAGAGACCCCGACATCTGGGTGTTTGCCAGTTAAGAAAACCTCATCATGACCCTCTTTATCAAACGTAAAAGGCTTTATGCAAAAACAGAACTGCTATATCAATATGATCACATGGATGTACAAAAGCCGTATCCACAAAAGCATGCATAGTGTATATGTGCTCAATATATGTACTAAAATGACACTGAAAGGCTAAATACATAGCCTAAAAACTAGCCAAAAACACCTCAAAGTGTCTGCCAACTCTATTGTTTAGGTTCCAAAACCTACATAAATTTATAGTGGCTACTCCCACAACAACTGAAAACCTTTTTAGAAACCTGTAGTTTTATGAGTGTGGCTGAAAACATGACCCCAAAGGTGAATACATATTTTCAAAGAAGTACAATGAACACTCTTCTTGATGTTCTTGAACCTGTGTGAAGAGTAACTATGCATGAACGTACTCCAAAATGGCTCAAAAAATCACTCCAAAAATGCTTCAAAAACAAGCTTTGAAAGCAAAGAATGAAGCTTTGAGGGACCAAAATCTGTTCAAGGTAATGTTAACCTTAGTCTTTCCCCTTCTTCAGACACCACAAGAGTGTAGCTTAGTTGCAAGAGATTGCCACAGTTAAGTGAGCTTCGGGGGGAACAGTACTGGGATGGGTGACCTCTCAGGAAGTACCAAGAACCTCTATCTTCTTTGATTGTTGAGGTCCTCCCTCATGCATAGCCAATGGTGCCAATGGTGACTTTGGTGACTCGGATAAAAAGGTATGCCAAGGACTTGGCCTTGGTTGCTGCCTTAATCATAAGCCTTAGAGAAAGCCTTGGGTGGGTGGGCGGGTGCTCGCTTTGCTCCCACAAAAGGAACAAAGCTTTTACATCGAAATGCTCTAACACGAGTGAAGTATTTAATTGGTGATGCACGACAATGCACTCTCCTTCTTGAAGAGCTCCATGAAGATATCCTCTAAGTAGAAAACCGAGCTCCAAGCATTGCACACCATACTCGGCATAGAGATTGTAGAATATGTAGAAAAACAGAGTACACAGGGAGCACAAACACAGACTTCTTAGGTGTTACAAATGCGATCGAGCTTACAGTCTGTGTCTGACCAGGAGACTATATGTTTTATTAAAGAACATATAAAAATAAGTGTCCGATGGCCATTTGGCCTTTCACATGGACACTAACGGTAACATTTATAAGGTAAAAGATGATGGCTCCTTTCAGATTCAACATGAAATAATATTAGATAGGAAGGCAAGATTACTTAGAAATTGATATATAATAGAAATTTTGGTTAAGTGGTATACATACCAAGTTGAATATTTGACATTGGTAAATGTATATGGTTTTTTGGCACATTATCCTTCTTTCCAACCGTGAGGACATAGTTCTTCAAAAGGCGGAAGAATTCTAATAAGCCTACTAATAGTGAAATCTTCATTTCAAAGGTCTTGTAACACATTGTGTAGATAATGTTTAGAATGTGTTCATCTCATTTTAAGCATATAGACAATCTAGGGATGATAGTTTTTACATTCTCTCTCTAAAACTTATCTATATCATGTTTTTTAGTTGGAATTCGAGTATGGAAATTAAAAAATGAGAGTGAAAGTTTCATGAGAGAAAGGTAGAGTACATATAGCAGAAAAAAGTTTCACTTTGAAACTTTTGTGAATCATCGGTTAAGTAACTTATTTGAGGCTGTAAAATTAGTTCTCTATAAAATAATGGCTTGTTTTTATTTTCTCTATGGAATTTCTGAACTTATAGGGCTGAAAACAGATGTTTTGAACCTAGGATGTCTTTGAAATTATTTTGCAACTTGAACAAATGAAGATTTTTTCCTAAAACAATCGTTTTGGAATTCCTCATTGGTTTTGAATTTATAGGGCCTTGAAAAGGGTCGATTTTACCCACACATAGAAATAAAAGTGGGCTTTTCTATTATTATGTGAGCTCATGATTTTGATGCATACCTATTGCCAAGCATGTTTAGTTTGTCGACATATGTGTCTTTTCATTGCCTTTTCTTCTACTTTTTACTTTTTATAGGTGCCTATAAAGAAAGCAATAGAACACTAAAGTGCATGCTTTTTACAATCATACTGCAACACTGAAGGATGATACTTTTGCTAGATTTGGTGGATCACGAGCTTCCTTTATCAATGTTGATCAAGTCTATTTTGGGGATCATTCCATCAAGAAAGAGGATTTTGCATATCATAGATTTTCCTTTGGTTGTGATTGCGATTGTGAGTGAGACTATGATTGAGTGTGAGTGTAAATGCAATTGCGATTGCCGGAGGGTGTTTAGGAGGTCGTGCCTTCACCAAAAAACTATTTGCATAAGCTATTGTATCCTAATAATATTTGTAATACAAGTTTCTCTCTTTTTCTACGTCACATATTGTGTATTTTTAAGAGTAAGGTTTTCTCTTATCTTGTGCAAGTTTTTTCTCTCCTCTATAGTTCTTGATCTTAGTGATTGAGAGCTTTTGATTGGGGTATTATTACAATTCATAAGTTGAAGATAGCCATGTTTGCATGGTATAATGGTAATCGCCTCTCCAAGCTTTGTTAGCTCAAGAAATGGTTGGTTTTGGTGCACTAACATGCTTCCATTTTGCAGATCATATGTTGATTGCAGGTATCCGTCAAGGAAAGATGTTGGTCGATAACAATAAACTCTGATCAAAGGTGGAAATTATGGCAGAAGAATGAGGAAAGTAGATGTAGCAGTGCCATTGAACAGGTGCAATTCTTGGACTCCCCCAATGACTTGTATCTAATGGATGCTTTTCAACTCTCTGGACCACGGTAGACTCCTTCAGATATTATCAATTCTTGTGGGAATGCATGCTTCCGGGTTTGGAAGTTTTCGAATGTGCCCATATATGTTAAGGAAATGGAAGTGTCAAGCGAGCTTTTCTCCGTGGATGCATCCAAAGTTTGGCGGATCCGTTTCCTTCTCTGACAAGCAGGAATGGCTCTGACGAGCGCAGAGGAGTGGGGGGGCATGCCGTTTTTTTGGCAGGCCTGACGAGCGCCCATGGTGGGGTTTACTAGTTGATGCCGTCAGTAGGACAGGAGTCGTCTTGAATGAGGCAGAAACAAGGAAGTCGACCACAGATGGGCGCTTTTTGCGAAAGGTAGGGATTGCAACTTACGGTTTTTCACCTATTTCAAGAACTCGAAATGGGCAGCACAGTACAAAAGGAGTTTCTAAATGCCCAAGAGTTCTGCAAAGGCATCAGGGTTTATGAGGAGATCATCAAAGCATATACATCATATTCTGGACTCTGAGGAAGGGAGTGTGCATTTTTATCTGAAGGTTACAACTGGTGATTGTACAAACGGGCACGGCAGATGGAGGAGGGCACACAATGAGCTTTCTGGAGTTCACGCTGGAGAACTTGCTTGGCTGAAGGACACAACAGGGGAATCGAGGGAAGGCGACCAGAAGGGGGTATCTGAGAGACTGTCTACAGAAGTCAAAGGCACGCGGGGAAAAAGCATTTGTTGTAGGCTATTTTCTCATTCTCAGCGGGTGTCGAAGGGAAGGGCATGCGTGAGCATCATCAGAACAGAGGGAGTTGCAACAATTGGGGAGTTAACGTGGAGTAACATCCGGGGAGGGCAGAGGAGACAATTCCAGTCGTGCATATACTCATGGGGCTATTGGAGTCCTCCTCTGATCCTTAAGGCTTCATTGGTCCCAACACCATATCCGAGGTACACAACGTTACGGTTTTCCAATTGATCTTTCCTTCTGTCCGTGTCATCTAGGCATTATTCAGTGGTTGGCTTCACCCTTCCTGTATTCGGCGTTATTGATCGAACCACCTACTACCATGAGTGATGTATGAGTATCTCTGAAGGAGAGAGGTTGATCTTCGCTATTTTTCACTCACATGTTTTCTGTGTTTCTCCTAACATTTCCATGGAGGGGGCATTGTTAGTTAGTCTCACCTGGGACTTCATTTTTAGGACGTTCCTCAGAAATTTAAAGAGCAGGCAAAATGCTGTAGTGATTAGAATTGTTCTTTCTCTTACTTTTTATGCGAGAATTGATGAATCAATATTGTTTTTCCCTTGTGCTCGATTCTTACTTCATTTTTGTCAGCTTCACCTTGTTGCCAGAATCACACATTCCAATTTGGTATAAGATATGCATCCATTTTCGAACACGCAAGTTGTGCGTGTCTCTGATTGTAAACTTATTTTTTAAGTAGTATACAGTGGTAAAAGTTTTTCATAGCAAGTCAGTATGCAGTTCTTAAATCCAAAACAAAACCGTTTGGCTTCATGAGAGTTGCTAGATGTCGTTTCTTGGTGTATGAATTACCTGATTAAGTTTAAGTTTTGTGATTAAGATAGTTCATCTGTTCAATTGTCAAGCGATTAGTTTGGACTTGGTTCTTGGGTTCTTGTCAGACTATCACTAGTTGTCACAAAGTACCATGTGGGAGGCAAGCCCAAAGGAGTGTGTGAAAGAAAGAAAGAAAATAGGGAAGAGTGGGTGTGAGTGAGGGAACATGGGTGTGAATAGGAAGAGGGCAAGTGAATGAGGAGTGATGGAAAAGGGGGCCGATAGGGGCACGAGTGTAGGTAGGTACAAACAAGGGCACATGAGTGCATGTGCATATGAGTACAAGTGCGCATAAGAGTGGAAGAGAGAGGGGAAGGAGAGCCGAATTGGAGGGGTGCGCTTGAGCATCTATGTGAGGGTGTGTGCACGTGCAAGATCAAGAAGGGTAGTGTGGGGGATGTATGGGTACGAGATGAGATGTGCATGTGAGTGGGTGAATAGAAAAGAGAAGGGTGAAGAAAAGAGGGTTAAGGAACGCTAGTGAAAGAGAGGGCAGGTGACAAAGTGAAGTCAAGAAGTACGAGTGAAGAAAGGGAGACTGCAAAAAGTGACCAATGGATTTGGATAGCCAATTGCACGTGTGTTTTCCTGCTTCCTCCATAGGTACCTATGAGTGAAATTATGGGTTTAGGGCGATAAAAGCTAACCTAGTCTAAGTAAGTTTGGAGAAAGAGATATCATTGTGCGTAGGCGTTTTCCCTTGGACTAAGAGTAAACATTTTGGTGCGTCTTCCGGGATCATATGAGCTAGTGCCTAGCCATAGGAAAAATCCATTGTGAGGTAATTGTGGGCTTTAGGTGATCCAAGTAGACCGATTGCGAGGGGTTCAGCGAAATAAAGGCTTTCACAATCACTTTTTCCGTGGCCGTTAGTGCTATTTCATTTGGTGCGTTTGCCGGGAATTAGCTTGGTACGTCTCTATAAGAGAGTGCCATAGGTTCGCCTAGCGCCACAGGTTGGCCGAGCTTGCAGACCCCGCGATCTAGTACATGAGCGAGGGGAGCTCATCGTCAGGAGCAACACAAACTCAAAGAGAGGAACGCGCTCAGAGAAGAGCCCTTGAAAGAGAAAGAAGAAGGTGGGAACCGCCAGGTGAGTGGACCTCGATTGGTTCAAAGAAATCGGTCAAAAACGTGTACTCCCGTAGGAGGGTCGCAAATCAAGTACGACAATTTGAAGGAGGGATCCTGAAGCCACGTGCGCTAAATTTTTGGGATCGAAGTGATATTGATATCACACCTCTGTTCGAAATGGCTCAGCGGATTTCAGTTCACTTGGGGGACTTCACCAAGTTTTCAGGTACTTGGGACGAAGATCCGGATAGTTTTATCCAGTTATTTGAGGTTACTTGTGAGGCCAATGACGTAGTTGACCAGGATCAAAGGTTGAGAATTTTTCCGGCTATTCTCCGTGATGAGGCAGCCAATTGGTATGGAAATCTGACACCACAAGAGCGTGGAACTTATCAGATGCTCAAGGAAGCCTTCTTGGCAAAGTTTCGACGACAAGGCTTCCAAGACAGATTGGCCCAAAAAATGGATTATTTGCGACAAGGAGTCAATGAGAGTATCGATAACTATATTCAGAGAATGGAAACGTTAGTGAGAAAGATGGGCGTGAATGCCCCGAACGATGAGACATTGAAACGTAGATTCATTTCAGGATTGCGAGATCCTACGGCACAGCAGCACATCAGCCTGACAAGACCTGCGACCTTAATGGATGCTAAGGAACAAGCGAGGCTTTGGGAGGAAGTACAATTATGCCAACAAAGGAAGATGGAACTCTTATACGAGCCTATGGGAGGCCCAGGAAACATACCGATGAAAGATCCTGGTCAAGGAAGTCCCGCATTGACGACGCCAGCTTTTGTAGCTGCCACTAGCACGCCAGGCGAGGCAAAGCCTGCGCTAACCGAAGAACGAATATTAGAGTTGGTCACGCAAGCTATTAAAGCTGCCACGATAACTCAAGAGACGTACACAGTAAAACCAGAGGTCACAACAAACCCGAATCAAGTGTTTCGATCGAATACATGGTGTGGAAAGTGCCATGGTTACGGCCATTTGGCTTCAGAATGCCCTACCGTCTCGAGAATATTCACAGATAGATCGCCACCTAGGATGCGTTGTACTTTTTGTGGAAGGACAAATCACACAGAGGACCGATGTTACAACAAGAGAGCCTATGAAGAAAGGACCATGAAATCAGGGGATACAAGAGAGAGACCTTACACGGGATTGCCCGCTCAAAGTGTACCACCTACCTCTCGTTGGGAAAACAGACCAACTTATGGATATGGTGCTCAGGGTCAAGGAGGAGACTATC
Organism: Ceratopteris richardii; assembly: GCA_020310875.1. Taxonomy (NCBI): domain Eukaryota; kingdom Viridiplantae; phylum Streptophyta; class Polypodiopsida; order Polypodiales; family Pteridaceae; genus Ceratopteris; species Ceratopteris richardii. The sequence continues at coordinate 30,532,635 of CM035421.1, read as the reverse complement.
CAAGAGGAGCCGCGCGTGATCAAAGAAGAGATGGTCCAATCCAGTGCTGGAGATGTCATGGCTTTGGCCATACTCAATCTAGATGTCCAAACGAAAAGAAGCCAATTGATTATACCCCGCTATGTAGGTACTGTAGTGGGGAGGGCCACTTTGATGAAGATTGCCCAAAACGAAGAGCTTCTGCCGGCAAGGAAAAAGGACCAGTAGGATCCTCGAATTATGTTGATACTCATATGCATCCCACACCAAGAGCTCAAGAGCACGTTCCTACGATCGGAGTAGTGTTCAAGACACCGAACCCTCAAGAAGGCTCTAGCTCGTCGATGCACTTTGTGGACGCTTACGAGGCCAAGAACCCACACAAAGATCCAACTGTGGCAGTAGTCACAAGAACTCAAGAGTACTCGAAGAAGAATCCAGGAGGTGAAGGTGAAGAAGGGAGTCAAGAAAGAATAGCTGAACACGAAGAGGTAGAAAACCAAGTTGGAGGATTTGTTGGGCAGCAAGAGTTTGAGGATGGGGAAGAGGTTGAGATTCTTCCACCAGTAACCAAGGAGTTTGTGCCGGGCATAGCACCATTCCCTGAAAGATTGAAAGCTCCTAAAATTAGAAAGGAAAGACAAAGTTCAGAAGGAGTGGATATTGTAAAGTTGCTCGCTGACACTGAAGTCACGTTGGACATTGGCACATTGCTAAAATGTTCGCCTGTTTATAGGAAACAATTCTATAACGAATATATTAAGAAGCCGAGGAAAGCTCGAGATAAAAACAGACAAGATAAAGATGTCCAAGGAATCATTCAAAGCATCACGACGCAAATTGATTCAAATGCTCTAGCTGTGACGGTCGAAATTAAAGGATATGCAGTCCCTGGTGCTCAGTTAGATAGTGGAGCCGCAGTCAATCTTATGACAGAGTTCATGATGAAAGCTTTGGGCCTCAACCACATGGAAGAAACACCGATGTCTTTGAGAATGGCGGATCAAACACAAGTGAAGCCTGCGGGTCTTTTGAAGAATGTAAGCACAGTTGTGGGCGGTCTAGAGTTTAAAGTCGATTATCTGATAGTAAGACCAAGGACCTCAGAGGCTACCTTCTCGATCCTACTTGGACGGCCATGGTTGGTGCAAGCCGAATGTGTGCATGACTGGCGCACAGGTTTTATTTCGATAGGGCCAAAGTCGGATCGAATTCAAATACAAGTGTCCCCACCCTCGAGCAACAAGAAGAAGACAATAATAGTCGATGAGATGGAAAGGAAAGAGAAGGAGAAAGCAAGGCACGAGAGTGCACGAGCTAGATTTTCTTTGAACACGGACACCTACAAGAATCTGCTTCAAGACGGGTTCAACTTACAGCTCTTTAAGAATCAAGACACGAAGATGGGAGAGTATCAAAATCCATTGCTCTATAACGATGATTCCGATCAGGAACTCCTAAGATGGTTGGCAAGTACAGGCCAGGCTGAGTGCTATACAATGCACATCGACCCGGTGGAGAAGGAGAAGAAAATGAGCCAGGTGGTGGATCCTCATGCAAGGAGGGAATACTCTTCGAAAAGTAGAAAATGCTCTTTTAGAACTCGTGATCGAGATATCATCAAAAGTTGACAAGGAACCAAGAAAGTCAGCTATCGTCTAGCACCAGGAGAGTACATAATGCCATGAGCAAGGGTACATGCAAGGGGGAGCACGAAGGCAAGGGTAGATCCGGGAGAGAAAAGTGGTGTGTGGATCACGACAGTTCTAGCAAGGAATTAGTTGATCGAAAGGAGAACCTCTTGAAAGCAAGAAATAAAGAGAACCAAGGTGTTGGTAAAGAGAGGATTTTCATACATGAAGGATTGGAGAAAAAACATGCATTAGGAATTGCACCAGAAAAGAGTACAGAAAGTAAATTGCTTCATGCAAAGAATACGTGCAGGACTGGCGATGACCTAAAGGACTTAGGATTGGCCCATGCCGAGCATTCCAGAGTTATTCGAAGGAGGTTTGATTGGATTAAATGTTAGGATAGCGAGCCGAACGTACAAGGATCGATAGGTGAATGTGCATGGATAGGACTTCGAGTGAGCCGTTGGATGATGGCACTTTTTTGTGTGATTTGGGCGTTCTCACGAGAGATGTGTGGTTGGATACGAGAACGAAACGAGAAGGCCTTTCTCTACTTGTTCATTCAATTTACCTTTTGTTTGTATGAATTGCAGAAACTGGTAAACCAAGTGTGCTACTATGTAGGATCACTGAGGACTAGGCAACTAATGGCTGGTCAAGTATACCAGAGCGCTCTGTTCGACCTTGTCGTATATTTTTCAGATCAAGCATTAGAAAGTACGGAGATATCGGTTGAGAGCTTGCAAAGAAACTATGACGTGGAGGGGCACACTGGCTTGTACGCTTTTGGAATCAAGGTATGGACATTGACTTTCCATTTCCCAAATTCGAAGCGTATCTACTTAGTTGGGCCGGATATACCAAGGATCGGTACTTCTACTACGACAGCACGATGGAATTGCCTAATGAGGTAAATGATATCACATGGGCTTGGGCAGACGTGCTAACGCTAGGAAGTGATGACGGAGCTCCTGAAGTTGAGCCTGACTCGCCTTAGAGAAGTGGTCGGGATTCGAGTACGATGTGAGACTGCATGAGACATTCCGGGGACTCACATTCTAGGACACCTAGGGATAGGTATACGAGGGACTAAGGCATAGCTGGTTGTAGTTACCAAGTGAAAAGTTGAATCGATGAATACGTATGTAGTGTCTGTAATTGAAAGAATGGAGTGAAGAGGTGGTTCATCTGTCAAAGGCTAGAGTGTATCTGTTTTGCATGTATGTGTGGGAACGGTGGGTAAAGTCCCTTTCTTCCTCTCCCTAATTCTCAGGACCTGGGTGAACTAAATTACTATGAAAAGAAAAACGAAAAAAAGAAAAGAAAAAGAAAATGTGTTGTGTGATCGTACCAATGCGCTATGGTGGGCTAGTAGGTGGGTGGATTTATCCTCGCCGGGTGGTTAGGACCACGAGCCGCAGCTAGTTTCGCCATAGGCTTGGGGATGTATATGTCTGTGTCTTAGCTACGCGCCGTAACGGGTTGGTAGGCAGGTGGAGCCATCGTGGCTGGGCAGTCACGACCACGAGCCGCATCCAGCTTCGTTATGGGCTAGCTGGTATATGTTATGTGTTATCATTGTGTGTTTGTGTGTTGTGCGCTGCATTGCGTTGGTAGATGGGTGGAATCAACCTGATCGGGTGGTCAGGTCCACGAGTCGCATCCAGTGTCAATGTAGGCCAACGTGTGATTAAAATGAAATTTTCATATGAAGTATTCCCCACTCCTGAGGGGGAGAGAAAGAGAGGAGAGGGCGATGATCGCCTGGAAGGGAATGTTATTTGCTTGTGTGATTGGTATGTGTTGGCTTGCGACAGATCAGCTCACTTTGAATCAACATTCTTGAAGGCACGGAGACTGTATATGTACTTATGGATGAGGCTTTAGCGAGGTAATGCAACGGTAGTGCTTTATAACTTGTATGCTCTATCTGAGGGTTTTTTCTAGTGTTTGGGACACTCTAGGGTTCTGATGTATGTCTTGACTTGCACTCGAGTTTCGATGATTTTTGTAGGACGACGATGGCGATTCTTCGGAAGTGTCTAGTCATGGAATGGTTGTACATAGCGAATAGTAGGTCAATAAAAAGGGTTATGCATTTTGGGTATCTTTGCATCTCCGATCGTGTTCATTTCAGTTGTCGTTGTTCATTTCAGTTGTTGTTATTTTCTTTTCTGTTTGCCGCAATAGTAGTTGCATATCTAAAACATGGAAAGGGTGCATGTGTTATTCTGGTTGAGATCATTGTCATAATGGAATGTATGAGCAAAGTAATGCATGGCTGAAATGGAATTGCATATATGTGCATGTTCTTGGATCGTTTTGGAAGTGACTGATTTGAATGTATTTACGAGTGATTTTTGAGCACTAATAGCTTCGATGAGTGCAGGTTCAGTGGAGATGGCGGCTCGATGAAAGGTATGTGAACTAATTGGAAATTAACATATTCATGGTTGTTTGGACTTTACTGCAGCAATAGTGGCTCGTCGAGGACGACTTCGCAAATAAGAAGAGGGGAGTATGTTAGCTCAAGAAATGGTTGGTTTTGGTGCACTAACATGCTTCCATTTTGCAGATCATATGTTGATTGCAGGTATCCGTCAAGGAAAGATGTTGGTCGATAACAATAAACTCTGATCAAAGGTGGCAATCATGGCAGAAGAATGAGGAAAGTAGATGTAGCAGTGCCATTGAACAGGTGCAATTCTTGGACTCCCCCAATGACTTGTATCTAATGGATGCTTTTCAACTCTCTGGACCACGGTAGACTCCTTCAGATATTATCAATTCTTGTGGGAATGCATGCTTCCGGGTTTGGAAGTTTTCGAATGTGCCCATATATGTTAAGGAAATGGAAGTGTCAAGCGAGCTTTTCTCCGTGGATGCATCCAAAGTTTGGCGGATCCGTTTCCTTCTCTGACAAGCAGGAATGGCTCTGACGAGCGCAGAGGAGTGGGGGGGCATGCCGTTTTTTTGGCAGGCCTGACGAGCGCCCATGGTGGGGTTTACTAGTTGATGCCGTCAGTAGGATAGGAGTCGTCTTGAATGAGGCAGAAACAAGGAAGTCGACCACAGATGGGCGCTTTTTGCGAAAGGTAGGGATTGCAACTTACGGTTTTTCACCTATTTCAAGAACTCGAAATGGGCAGCACAGTACAAAAGGAGTTTCTAAATGCCCAAGAGTTCTGCAAAGGCATCAGGGTTTATGAGGAGATCATCAAAGCATATACATCATATTCTGGACTCTGAGGAAGGGAGTGTGCATTTTTATCTGAAGGTTACAACTGGTGATTGTACAAACGGGCACGGCAGATGGAGGAGGGCACACAATGAGCTTTCTGGAGTTCACGCTGGAGAACTTGCTTGGCTGAAGGACACAACAGGGGAATCGAGGGAAGGCGACCAGAAGGGGGTATCTGAGAGACTGTCTACAGAAGTCAAAGGCACGCGGGGAAAAAGCATTTGTTGTAGGCTATTTTCTCATTCTCAGCGGGTGTCGAAGGGAAGGGCATGCGTGAGCATCATCAGAACAGAGGGAGTTGCAACAATTGGGGAGTTAACGTGGAGTAACATCCGGGGAGGGCAGAGGAGACAATTCCAGTCGTGCATATACTCATGGGGCTATTGGAGTCCTCCTCTGATCCTTAAGGCTTCATTGGTCCCAACACCATATCCGAGGTACGCAGCGTTACGGTTTTCCAATTGATCTTTCCTTCTGTCCGTGTCATCTAGGCATTATTCAGTGGTTGGCTTCACCCTTCCTGTATTCGGCGTTATTGATCGAACCACCTACTACCATGAGTGATGTATGAGTATCTCTGAAGGAGAGAGGTTGATCTTCGCTATTTTTCACTCACATGTTTTCTGTGTTTCTCCTAACATTTCCATGGAGGGGGCATTGTTAGTTAGTCTCACCTGGGACTTCATTTTTAGGACGTTCCTCAGAAATTTAAAGAGCAGGCAAAATGCTGTAGTGATTAGAATTGTTCTTTCTCTTACTTTTTATGCGAGAATTGATGAATCAATATTGTTTTTCCCTTGTGCTCGATTCTTACTTCATTTTTGTCAGCTTCACCTTGTTGCCAGAATCACACATTCCAATTTGGTATAAGATATGCATCCATTTTCGAACACGCAAGTTGTGCGTGTCTCTGATTGTAAACTTATTTTTTAAGTAGTATACAGTGGTAAAAGTTTTTCATAGCAAGTCAGTATGCAGTTCTTAAATCCAAAACAAAACCGTTTGGCTTCATGAGAGTTGCTAGATGTCGTTTCTTGGTGTATGAATTACCTGATTAAGTTTAAGTTTTGTGATTAAGATAGTTCATCTGTTCAATTGTCAAGCGATTAGTTTGGACTTGGTTCTTGGGTTCTTGTCAGACTATCACTAGTTGTCACAAAGTACCATGTGGGAGGCAAGCCCAAAGGAGTGTGTGAAAGAAAGAAAGAAAATAGGGAAGAGTGGGTGTGAGTGAGGGAACATGGGTGTGAATAGGAAGAGGGCAAGTGAATGAGGAGTGATGGAAAAGGGGGCCGATAGGGGCACGAGTGTAGGTAGGTACAAACAAGGGCACATGAGTGCATGTGCATATGAGTACAAGTGCGCATAAGAGTGGAAGAGAGAGGGGAAGGAGAGCCGAATTGGAGGGGTGCGCTTGAGCATCTATGTGAGGGTGTGTGCACGTGCAAGATCAAGAAGGGTAGTGTGGGGGATGTATGGGTACGAGATGAGATGTGCATGTGAGTGGGTGAATAGAAAAGAGAAGGGTGAAGAAAAGAGGGTTAAGGAAGGCTAGTGAAAGAGAGGGCAGGTGACAAAGTGAAGTCAAGAAGTACGAGTGAAGAAAGGGAGACTGCAAAAAGTGACCAATGGATTTGGATAGCCAATTGCACGTGTGTTTTCTTGCCTCCTCCATAGGTACCTATGAGTGAAATTATGGGTTTAGGGCGATAAAAGCTAACCTAGTCTAAGTAAGTTTGGAGAAAGAGATATCATTGTGCGTAGGCGTTTTCCCTTGGACTAAGAGTAAACATTTTGGTGCGTCTTCCGGGATCATATGAGCTAGTGCCTAGCCATAGGAAAAATCCATTGTGAGGTAATTGTGGGCTTTAGGTGATCCAAGTAGACCGATTGCGAGGGGTTCAGCGAAATAAAGGCTTTCACAATCACTTTTTCCGTGGCCGTTAGTGCTATTTCAAGCTTCCATATGTCGAAGCTTGCAATGACATTCACATCAATCTCAACAAGAAATGGTGTCTCAACTGTACGCAACTTTGATGGGATATGAAATTTATGTCTACCTGGCATCCTCTCATTGAAAACAAAAAGTCGGTTCTCCTATGGAAAATCCTACACTGTGGAATATGGACCAATGCAAAAGCTAACAAGATCTGTGGGGTTTTGCCCTAGTGCAAGCGATGTTGCCATTGCAAAGCGGATATTGGTCACCTGTTCTTTGCTTACCCTAAATCCCTTTGGTTATGGAGGGTCCTTGGTCATTATTTGGGACTCCAAGAACAAATCAATTGGAAGCAAGCCCTCATTGGTGAAGCGATCGGTTTCTCTGCGGCGTTGTGGAATGCAATTAGGGGAGAGATCCTTTGGAAGATTTGGCATGAAAGATGTGCTCAAAACTTTGGCAATACCCCCAAGGAGTGGTCAATCAAGAAGTCCCTTTTCCTTCTCGGCAGAAGAATTGCTAACTATAAGAACCCCCCCCCCCCTTCATACATCACAAAGAGCTATATTATGTCAACAATAAGCTTAAAACCAAGTGGCCTCCACATGATGGGGATGTGAGGTTTATCAACCTCCTCTATAACTCCATGTATGCCTCCATGTAAGCCTTGCAAGGCCTACCATGAAGGCTATGGCAGATCATCGGAATGAAAATTAGTCATCATAAAAATATCAGTTGGAAGCGAGCTCTGCTGGACAAGCGAGCGGTCTCTCCGCGACTCTTCGGAACGCTCGAAACTCTGGTCAATTGAGTATTCACTGTTCCTCCTTGGCAAATGAATTGCTAATTGTAAGAAACCCCACCCCCCTTTTTTTAGGAGTCATCAAGTATTCCTTTTGATCAAGAACTCACTTTTTTCATGTGGGCCCCGCATGAGGGTGAGTAACCTTTTTCTTGTAAAGCCATCTAGACTCTGTAAAAGCTTCCCTGCTTCCCCCCCTCTGTGGGATTCAGGGGATCCCATGGGCACTAGTCCCCTTCTTTTGTATTTTTCCTTTATTTTATTCAAGTCCGGGAGAGTAGGCTAAAGCCGAACTTCCTTTATTTAAAAAATAAATAAATTTCAAGGATATGGTGGAAAAGTATATACGAAGTATAATGAAACTTTGAGGCCGAATAGAAAAGGATATTATTTTTCTAGTGAATTCAACAAGTTTTTGAAAACATTATGGGATTCAAAGGAGCTTTTCATATAAGTGCATACCACAACTATTAGTTTATTTTGGTAGTGATTGTTATGATATATTTAGGACCATCACAGCATTTCGTTTCTCTTTAGGAGGTTTTTTCAGCGGCTTGTATATACACCCATAACCCTAAAGAGCTACTTTAGATTTGAACATTCTTCTTAGGAATACACTCTATCTTGTGCTCCTACGTTTTTTCTTCTACATTGTGCTACTTTTGTGCATTCCTAATTCCCTAATGGAACAATTACTATCAAAGTAATTCATTGCTTCCTGAGGAGCGTTACCAACATTCCTTGTTCTTATTATCTCAAATGGCTTTGAGAATTGGTGAACATTCTCATGTTTCTACATGATTCAAGAAAAATTATCTTAGGATCACAAATTGAAAATAGATTTAATCTTTCTTAAGCCTTCAATCATAGCAAATTTGTAGTCAATGTTTTCCTTTTTTCGAAGTATATGTACATGTTTCTATTCACAAGTAAAACTTTCGTGAAATCGGCAACAATTGTAGCAAAGCTCCATTGGGTAACTTTGTTCAAATTTTTTTGAGAAACAATCAATGTTGCACATCATGATATAGTCAACCATGGTTGAAAATAATGATGCTTCACATGTTGGCTTTTGAGGATAGCTTGGATGGTTGCAACTGATCATTATGGACATACATGGTGAGACATGTATTGGTTGCAAAGGAATTGTGTAATATTGTGAAGGGTTTTGAAATCTACCCCTTACATCTACAAATTTTCAAAATGTAGCTAATGGGGGTAGGTTTGAGGATTTTGTAGGTTTAAGTTCTAGTGTAGTTGCTATTTTGAGTCCTCTTGAAACTCCAACTTTCAATATGTCAAGTACACCACTAGCACCCCCGATCATTATAGAGAAACTTTGATGGGATGGTAGAGGTGCACAATCACATGATTGCTTTATCTACCAAGCATGTCATTATCCCTTAAAGGGTGCTTGGGATACTCGTGACACATTATATAAGGCAATAAATAAGGCTCGTGTTGCTTACATTGAAAACGCAAATGGAGAGTAAGCATATAAAGGAAGGTAATTCTATGCATGGTTTCTTCACAAAGATAGAAGATTTGAAGAAGCAATTTATTGTTTTAGATGATTTTTTTTGAGATACTTCAATAATGTAGACTATTCTTAATGGTTTACCTAGTTCTTAAGATAGCTATACATCTACACTTTGAGTGATGTTGAAAGAAAATGCAAATGCCTTGATTGTTTGAAAGTTTGTATTTTATTTTGTTGCAACAAGATCTACCAAGGTAGAACATGTCTAGTATGCATGATTTAGATCAAGGTTCTATTGTTAGTCAAAAGGGCAAGGGTAAATCCAAATCTTCCTCTAGTAAGCAAAACTTTGTATCTACTAAACAATCAAACAAGAAAGAAAAAGATGAGGAAAAAATAGATTAAAAAAATTGTTTTTCAAATATTGTAAGGCAATTCATTATATCATCAAAGACCATCCTATGCTTTTCGCCAAAGAAGAAAAGAAGGACGAGGAAAGAATGGTTGTTGCAAACACTTTTGCTTCTGACATAGAGTCTTAAAACTTAGTACAAATTGAATAATGTTGATTTTCTACACAATAGGCTTACACCTCGTCAATGCATGATTATTGTACATCGATTGTGGATTATGATTCTTGTTACTTTGATATTGGTGGAACCAAACATATTACCTTTGAACACAGTTTCTTCACCTCACTTTAGCCTACCCTCGATGGGAATACTATCACATATGCAAAAGTATCCTCATATCCTACCATGTGAACTAGATAAATCGTCCTTGTTAATACTAGTGGTAGTATGTTCACATTCTTATAGGCATAATATGTGATAAGGATCAAGAAGAATCTTTTATCAATTTTAGAACTAGCAAAGATTGACATGGTGGTAAATTTTGTTAATACAATTGTATTTTTCATTATCTTTTTGATGGTGAAAAATATCTAGTACTTTGTTTCACGGGATTTGTAAGATCATAAATTATGGAAAATCTATGGATATATGCATGTATAGTAGAGCATTCTCTACCCACTCCAAATGAAAAACTTTTGCATGTACTTTTTGGTCATTTGAGTTCTATCAATTTTTTGTGCCTTCAAATTTTTTGTATGGCATCCTTGCTACATTAAATTGAGGCACCATCTAAACACTTCTATGAGAGTTGCATTTTGGGTAAGATGCAACATTTTTAATTTATGAAAGATGGTACAATAAAGGATAAACAAAAATTTTAGCTTGTTCATAATGATGTTTATGCTCCTATGTAAATAGAATCTTTTGGTAATCTTTACCTTTGAATTGTGAATATTATTGATGATTTTTATATCCATCATGGGTACAAGCATTAAATTAAAATTTTGTTATATTTATTTGCTTCAAAAAATGCATGGTAATGGTTGAAAATCTATGAGTATGTAAGATGGGCACCCTCAATTTTGATCAAAGGAGGGGAATGTATGTATTTTGAGTTCAGTGCATTTGTGGTTGTGCATGGGATAAGACACCACTATACAATGCCATGTAAACAACAATATAATGGTGTGTCAAAGACGAAAAATAAGTCTCTCATGGAAATATCAAGGTTGATGGTAAAAAGGGCTTTAACTCAAAGTTTTTGTCTCGAGGCTATGATTTGTGTTGCATATGAACTTAAATGGTGTCCTAAAAGAACAGTACAATCTATAAGTGTCAATGGAGCTTGGACATCATATGGACATCAAAGTTGCATTCTTGAATGAAGACCTATATGAAGAAGTGTATTGGAATGTACATCAAATGGACATCAAAGTTGCATTCTTGAATGAAGACCTATATGAAGAAGTGTATGTTTCTCAACACCATGGTTATGAGCACTAAACGCTATGAAAAGAAAGTGTATAGGTTAAACAACACATTATATGGATTAAATCAAACACCATGTGCTTGATATCAGAAGGTACATGCCTACTTATTAGCACATGGTCAACATAGTCCAACTAAAAAAATCTTGTACATAAAGCATGCATATGATGTACTTCTTATGATTGTTCTTTATGTAGATGAAATGATGATCATTAGTCCTACCTAGATGCATATTCTTTATTTTGAAGTGAATTTGTAGGTATCTTTTGAAATGTTAGATTTGGGGTGTCTACATTATTATTTGGGCATCTAGCTTATGCAAGTGGATGAAAATATTTATTTGTGTCAAACTGAATACATTGACATTTTTATTACATCATTTTAACCTTAAAGAGCATAAAAATATTTCTACTTACATGAAAACATGTTTACGATTGAGTCTTCATGATGCTCATGATGAATTTGATGCAAGTCTTTATCAACAAGGTATTGGATGTGTTATCCATGTATGCATTACTCAGCCTAACATTCAACTTTTGTCTCTCCATTATGTACATTTATGCACAACCCAAGAGATAAGCATTGGAAAGATGTTAAGAATATATTTTAGTATTATTAGGTACCCAAAAACTTTGGTTATTTTATCCCAAGGTGCAATCAATATGGCGATATTTACTTGTTTTTCTTACTCCAATTGGGTTGGTTTTTATGACACTCTTGTGTGCACAAGTGGTTTTTGCTTCATACTTGGTAGCTCATGCATATCTTGATTGATCAAACAGGAACATTCAAAGTTCTACATAAGGATATCATAGCACTTATGTACATAAACAAATTTTTTCCATTGTTCAATAACATTTAATTATTTGTCTATTTTATAGATGATGAGGTACCATCAGGGAGGAGTGCTTATAGAAATCTTGTATATCTACGTGCTCCTTGCATCTCTTCATTAGATTGGGAGCCTCCTAATCAATTGATAGTTTCAAGTTTTTTGTGCAAGATGAGAGATGACATTCAAAGGGCAATGTCAGCAAGCCAAATTTCTCAAAGAATAAAGATTCACTGGTTTTCACCTCTTCACATTTTTGTAGCATGTTTTAAAAACATGCTATTACAGAAAAGAAAAACAATGTGGTTGATAGGGGAGTTTCAATTTCAAATATTGATGATGTTTTGGGTAGGGAATTGGATAGCAAAGACGTTCAAAAGCTAGGAGACATCATTTTATGTAAAGGTAGTCCAAACTGTGTTTCAATTTCATATGAAATATCTTAACAAGCTCTTGTTTTAGGATATGACTATAGTAGGTGGAAAATGAATCTTTGGACTCCAGGTACCCTTGGATCCAGGGGAGAACTCTCCAAAATTTGAGTAAGAATTACTGATGCATCGAGATTTTCAACCTAGGAAAATAATTGTCATTACAAATTGGAAACTAAAAAATGTTAGAGAGATTCTAGAGTATCTTATGAGGTTTTACCATAGTTCAAATTCTCAATTTTTGGTGCAATTGTAAACATTAGATTAGAGAAAAAATTATCTTGCATTACTTGCCGACCACCCAAGGTGATCAAGTTCAAAGCCTTAAGAATGTAATGAGTGCTGCCCTTTTTCTTCCACCAAAACATTTGAATGGAAACAAAGACATTGAGTGCTAAATAATTTTGTTTCTTTTTTCATGTAAACTCTTCATATTCAAATTGGAATTCTTTTGGCTTATATCATTGTTGTGGAAGGTTTTTATTGTTCAAAGAGTTTCTCCCAGAAATTAATTGGTAAAGATAAGGATAAAGAAAATCTCCATGTTAGTGATTAGCTAAACAGAGCATTTAGTGTAGGAATATTGTAAGTCTTAAAATTATAACGAGCCTTTCCCTTTTTCTTCCACCAAAAATTTTGAATGGAAACAAAGACATTGAGTGCCAAGTAAATTTCTCTCTTTTTTTTTGTGTAAACACTTCCTATTCATATTGGAATCTTTCATGTTAGTGCTTAACTAAAATAATAATTAAGAACAGGAATATTACAAAATGGAGAAGATTAGAGGACATGACCAATTCAAGCAATAAGGACCATTGGAGGTTCCCCAACTGCCCTAATCACTTGAATTGGCTATGTCCACCAATATTTAATATTAGGGCTATTTATCAAAGGGCATGACCCATTCAAGCAATTAGCACCATTTAAAGTTCCTAGACTGCTCTCTTTGCTTGAATCGGTTGTGGTTTTTTAACAAGTGACTAACAAGGTATATAGAGCCTCAAGGGTAGGAACATTACAAAATGGAGAAGATTGGAGAACACAACCAATTCAAGCGACAAGCACCATTGTAGGTTCTCCAATTGCCCTTATCAGAGTCCCACAGACTTTTAAGATCTTTTGATTTCCCTCAATGATTTGACATGGTACTTTACCCTCTTCTTTGAATATGCCTTCTATGGATCACCCTGATTCTGGAAATTCGAAGTCTCTAGAGCAGGTCGTTGGCTCTCTCAAATAGGTCCCACATGATTTTGATCCTCAATAGTGTACAACTTTCTTACTGTCTTCTTTCTCCTGGCCATGATCTGTTTAAAAGAGGATTGAAAGGAGGACCAAACATATGCACATGAGAGTACATAAAGAGAAAATCAAGAATTCAAGACATGAACAATTCAAGTGATTAGGGCCATCCAAAAATCTCAAATTTCTCTAATCATTTGAATCGATCATGGAAAATAATTCAAGCTCTGACTTGCATTCATATGAATTCCATTAGAATATTGAAATAAACTCTCTGTCTTACACATTAGAAAACAAAAATAGCTCAAAAAGTGGTTCTAGTGTAGACGATCGATTCAATCAATTAGATCAATCTAAGAATATCTGATTCCCCTTATTGCTTGAATTGATCATGTCAAACAATTCAGGTCTAAGTTGTACTCATGTGAATTCCATAAGAATCTTGAAATAGTCTCTCTCTCATACCTACAAAGAAAAGGATAGCTCAAAACTAGTTCAGTACACACGATCGATTCAAGCAATTAGATCAATCCAAGAATCTTAGATTTCCTAAGTCACTTGAGTCAATCATGTAAAATAATTGAAGCTTTGCATATATTTCATGTGAATTCCATGAGAATCTTTATATAATATTTCTCTCTTATACCTAAGAAAACAAAAAAGTAGTTCAAGAAATGGTTTTACTCTACACGGCCAATTCAAGCGATTAGATCTATCCAAAAATCTTCGATTCCCCTAATCACTTGAATCACTATGATGTAAAAAATTCAAAGCTATAGAGTTCCTTCATGTGTATTCCATGACAATTTTCGTATCATTTCTCTAATCAAAGTTTAAGAATTTGTTTGAATGCACATGAATGATTCATGTGATCAGGTGCATCCAAAAAACCTAATTTTCCCTACTCGCTTGAATTGATTGTGGAAGTTCAAAAAGGGTATTACCTTGCACACCAAGAGACTTCAGTGAGAAGAGAGTTCAAGAAGGTTTGCAAAAGAGGCTTGAAGAATGAAAACTACGAGAACTAAAGGGTAGAAGGAAAGTCACAAAAATGGCATTAATGAAGTGAGGATCTAATATAGGTCCTTAGGTTGTGGACTATTGGTGCCATCAGGCATCCTCTGATTGGTCCACATCATTTAACCGTTGTGAATTCCAATAGACATTACCACATGTCATGTTCTCAATCCTCCACATCACTTGAATGTTGAAAATTTTTAAGGGTTTTCCATGTGTTGCATGCTCATTGGTTCACTTCATTTGAGTGTTGCTATCCTCTATTCTCCTATAAATATCAGATTCCTTGGCATTTTTGCATTTTCTACCTTCAACAATTGATTTTCGTCAACAACCAAATGGAACTTTGCCTTGAAGCAAGTTTGTCATAGGCGCTGCTATCGATGAATAAGAAGAGATGAATTTTTTATAGAAATTAGAAAGTCCTAGAAATGACTGTAACTACCCCTCATTGTGAGGAGTAGGCCAAGCTAAAATAACGAAGACCTTCTTGGAATCGATCTGAACCTCATCGATCGATATCACATGCCCTAAATAATCTATCTCTAGAAGAAGCAATTGAGTCTTTTCTGGATTAACATACAATTGATTTTCTTTTAATTTATTTAATACTAATCTTAAATGATTCGCATGCTCATTAACACACCTACTACACATAAGAAAATCATCAACAAATCCACAACACACTTTCCAATAAACGGTCATTAGAATATCATTCATTAATATCATAAAAGTAGCAAGTGCATTAGTCAAACCAAATTGCATGACTAAGTACTCATAATGCCCAAAAGGGGTCCTAAAAGCTGTTTTATATAGATCATGATCTTTTATCCTTATCTGATGGTAGTCACTCTTTAAATCTATTTTGCTATATACAACGACTCCACCTAGAGCATCTAAAAGATCATCTATCATGGGCATGGGATATCTGTGCTTGATGGTAATCTTATTGAGTGCTCGATAGTCAACGCACATCCTATAAGATCCGTCTTTCTTCTTGACGAGAAGAACTAGTGGTGCAAAAGGCAAATAGCTGGGTCTAACCAGTCCTTTCTATATGTTTCCTCCATGAACTTGTGGAATTCATTCTCCTCCTGCAAACTCATTCAAAATGGTGGCTGAGCGGTTGGACTAGCTCCTCGTACCAATTTGATTCTATGCTAAATGTTCCTTCAAGGAGGCAAACTTGAAGGTAATTCTTTCAAGAATGACTCTTGGAATTCAGCTCTTACTTTCTCTAAAAGTGCTTGAGCATTCTAACTAGAGTTTCCATGACTACATGAATCCATCATAATACACAACGAATACTTAAAATAAAGAAAATGAATATACTTACAATCAATCTTGAGCAACTTGGTAGCAGTTACCAATCATGTCTCTTAGAGATGTTGCTCTCCATGGATCAATAGTCGCCTCCCCTCATGCTTAAACTAGTACACATGCAATGCAATGTCTATGACTGGTCGTTTCATAGCATGCCACTTCTTACTTAGGACTACATCAAAATGGTATACTCTAGATATCTCAAAATTGAGTTTGTCCTTATAGTACTGGATCCAAATGAGCAAACCAACAACTAGTCAGTCCCATGTGTCAGTTCCCTTGCTATTGACTAACTCTATTATGTAGGCATAATCTGACTACATGGTCTCTAGGTGTAGCCTCCTAAGTAGACAAGAACTAATCACATTATGTGCCGACCTAGTGTCAAAGAGGACCTTGACAAGCTATTCTAACATGACTCCCTGCATGACAATGAGTTCAATATCTAGAAACTGGTATCCTTTCTGTGCCATTAGCAAAAGCATAAGGTCCGACACAATAGGGACCCCCTTCATGACTGTCATGGCCACTATGGGAGATGATATCTGGGATGGGGAATCTCCAAAGTCGTCATCTCCATCACTCCCTGCCTGAGTAGGATTAATAACTACGGTGGTTGCTATTTTTGTTTTCTTAGGACAATCCTCGAAGAGGTGCTACCCTAGACACCCATAATATAAACCTCTTTCACTGCCTTCTCTTTCTAGAGATGGTAAGAATAGACTTATTATATGCCCTCTCAGCTAGAGTAGACACTTTCCTTTTACCTCTTGAAACTTTCTTGATCATGTGCACCTACTTAGGATCTTTCTAAGGTAGTACACTGATCAAACCAAGAGTAGATGAAGAAGAGGGTCGACTTACCTTAGTCCACGAGGATCTGTGACTTTGGTAGCCTATGCCTGTATGTCCATCATCATAGACTAAAGCCATTTCCATGCCATGTGCCAAGGAATAACACCTCTCCTTCCTCACTTAAGGTCACATAGTTTCTCTAAGTCGCAAGACAAACTTATGGACATGGAGAAACTCTGGCATAATATCAGATACTTTACAAAGTACCTCTATGTACTCATCCGAGTACTCATGAACAATTTCATTCTTCCAATTAATGATGAACCAAGTGTCTAGTTCTCTAGACCTCTTGTCATGTGGTATGAAATTATTGTAGAACAAGACTTTCAACTGTTCCCAAGTCGTGGGTTCTTTCTTGTTTTGTTCTATCTTGTGCCACCACCTATGGGCAATGTCCATAAGGTTATAAGTGGCCTGCTAAATCTTATGCCTATTGTCCATGATATGGCATAAGAGAAACCATTGTTCCCACTTACTGAGCCACTCCTCAATAATATCAACAATCCTAGCACTAGTCGAGCCATGATATTTAGGCAGCTTAAGGTCCCTAAGTTGCCATTGGGCCTCTCTCACCAGTATGTGATCTCTAGGGATGTCTCGAGTTTGATGCTCTCCTCGAGCATCTACCTCCATCCCTTGCAACTCGATCTCAAGTGTCACTTCCTCTTTCTTGGAACCATGCAGGTGGTCCGAGATGTCGTAAAGTGCGCTCTCTAGATGGGCTATCCTAGCACTCATGGTCTCTATGGGATCAGAAGTGTGCTCACCCATGAGTGTATTTGTCCTATCTCATGATGCGAATCCTTATTTCATGCTAGGATAGGGTATAGGTCTCTTTTGTTATGGTTTTATGTTATTTTTGTAGTTTTCATGTTCTATGTACACTTAAGATATCCAAGTGGAAGTGGAAATCATCAAATCACTAGCCTTTTCATAAAGGAAATAACAGAGAATAAACTTTCAGTATGCTTTATCTACTTTTATGCACATGCATGCTAAATCTTAAACATTTCGACAACATAGTGACGTAAAAATAAAAATCACGAAAAATAAACCAAGTGCACTACATGCACATCTCCAAATAAATGGTGCTAGTAGGCACAATATATAGAAAATAAACCAAAAGGGCACTACATGCCCTTGCAATCACCCTCATGCTTCAGGCACGGTATATTTTCCTCACTGTACGTGCAAAACCAAGTGCTATGTATACCTGCAACAATACTTCAGACCATGTGTAGAGCTAAACAAGCATCTAACTGATCGTATATCATGCATGGCATGCGAAATTCTTGTCCTACGTGCATTATGGTGCATGAAGAGAGTAAGCATGCATTAAAATTGACCTAAAAAACTTATCTTAAAGTCCAAAGCTTGATGTGCACATTTTGCAGGTGCTCGAAATGTCGTCAACACTCTCTTCTTACTTCTCCAAGAATAAGTGCTCAAATGGGGATCCTTGATGTCCAATGGGAAGGTTTGAAGTTCTGTATAGGTTTGGAAGTTGATGCAAAAGGTAGTTTTCAACAAATAGAAAGAGCTCTCAGTGAGGAACCTACAACAACAAAAATCACTTGATTTGGAGTTGGAATGACCAAGATATGGTCACTCCAAATAGACTGGATTAGGCTAAGTTTGGCTATGGAGGGTGAGAAAGAATTCCAATTTTCTCTCTTCTTCAGTAGAGAGCGTAAGGCATCATCATTTATCCCATATAGATCTCACGTGAAAGGGAACTATATGAGGCTAAGAACCTCATTACGTCTTCCAACATGAAGTAAGGAGAGTGTAATCTCTCTCTCTTCCCCTTGTATCGGGCACCACTCATGCACACGGCTAGGGTTGTTGGAGGTCCGGTCAAGTGCGTGCAAGTCTAAACAGCATCGTTTGTACACGTGACGTCCTTGGGCATAGCTAGAGCTCCTCTCGAGGGGGAGAGGGGAGGGATCTCTTCTAACTTCTTTTTGCTCCAATAAAGCTTTGCAGCTCCTCGTGTGATGGCAGTAGCATCACCGAGATGACGATGATGATCGGGCTTGAATCTCGAGGCGGTGAAGCTTAGAAAACTCACGCGTGGAATATCTAAAAGTTCTATTGCTCTTGATCCCAACTGTAAGCATTAGAAGGCTAAAGACTAGTGAATGATGTGTGTGTCCTCTCCACCCATCCATTATGTCTCCTTGTATTCAAAATAGCAATGATATGAAATGATCTACTATCACCATGTGGCCATCATGCATGACTCATCCACATTACCATTGAATACTTTAGGATATTTCCCGAGCTTGGGATTTTGGCTATGGCTGGCCATTGCCCCACACACACATGGAGTGGTCCCTCTCGACCAATGTATGAGATGAACATCATCGAAGAAGTCTCTAGATGAACATCATTGAAGAAGTCTGTAACATTCCATCCCGTCGTTAGATATTGTATATAGACACAGTTCGTTTTCAAACCTCTTTTCCCTGAAGCATGTGGCCCGTGTTTCCTTCATGTTGCTTTAGTAATATTATATTCCCCACCGACGTACATGGAAATGAATAGAAAAGTTGACATAGAAGGCACGGATAAAGTGATGCATATGCTAGGTCCCTCTTTCATTATCGAGGAATCATGTATGTACGTGTCTGTTCATCTACGGATCACATGGTAGAAATGGCCATGGACGACTGGGACAGGTCATGATTATGACATGCGATTCACAAGGGAAGAAATTATGCTTTCGTTTCTGTTTTTCATTCAATCGCAAATCGCCATCTTCTTCGTCTGGTGATTTCTTCTGCAATACTGTGTATATTTTTATTACGTTTTCTTTCTCTTGAAATAGACGTAGCAACGTCTGTTGACGAAGGACATATGTGCTTATCTTTCGCAACAGGAAACTACATAATAAAAGATGGTCCTCAATCTAACTATGGTATCGTTCCTCTACAGATCAGATGGTAGATATGGTCACTGAGGACGGCGACAGGCTATAGATTATGACACGCTATAGAGAGCGGAAGAAAATATGCTTTTGTTTCTGTTTTTGTTCTGATTGCAAATCGACATCTTCTTCGTCTTCTGATATTTTGGTGTCTGTTCTGCAATACTGTGTATCTTTTAATCACGCTTCCTTTCCTTTGAAGTAGACCTAGCAATGTCTGTTGACGGAGGACCTATGTGCTTGAAATTCGCAACAGGGAAGTAGATAATAAAACATTGTCCTCGATTTAACTACGTTGTCGTTCATTTACAGATCACATGGTAGATATAGTGATGGAGAACGGAGACAGGTTATAGATTATGACACGCTATTGAGATCGGAAGAAAATCTGCTTTTGTTTCTGTTTTCGGTCCGATCGCAAATCGCCATCTTCTTCGTCTTCTGATATTTTGGTGTTTGTTCTGCAAAACTGTGTATCTTCTAATCACGCTATCTTTCGGTTGAAGTAGACCTGGCAATGTCTATGGAGGAAGGGCTTTTGTGCTTGTCACTAACAACAAGGAACTACATAATAAATCATCGTCCTCGATTTCACTGCTGAGTTAGACTGCTTGACCTACTATCAAAGCTTCCAGACCAGAGGCTGAAAACTCAATGCGAACCTACAAGATCAGCACGAATTTTACTTTCAGGATTGCAATCAGAAACTAAGCGTGTAAAAATCTTCTTCTTCTTCTTCATAATGACAGATCCAATAATCTTTGCATCACGTGATCGATGTATGTATCGATGAAAGACAACTGCTTACCGGAATCACATCAGTAGACTGTAAAGAAATTGAAAAGCGACTACTATGAAAGGATGGGTACCCCTCTACTTATAACTCCATATAGATATGTCGAGCCCAAGAGGGATTGAACTCGAGATATCATTTCAAACACTTCACTGTCTTAGCTGACCATGACCCTCGACATCACTATTTGGAGTTTCACAGAGCAACTGAACAGATCTGAACCTAGGTTCATAGAAGATCACGGCAAAGTTGCGCTATTCATGTGACCCAACTATCACATCTCCTTCTATTCTTCCCTGTCGATACAAGGCCAATGCCACAACCTTCTCGTATTCCATGTCACAGAACTACGAGAAAATGCACTCTGGGCAGAGGAGTAAATCAATAGCGAAGAGAGGAGATTGCAACAAGGAGAGTGCAAGAAGGAGATATATACAACGTTTTCTTTATTCATTTACATGTTTCATTTTTTATTTTTGTACTCATGTTGGAGATAAATGATGCTTTGTTTCTGGGGATTATTTTGAAGAAGCTATGTTTTTGCGGATTATTTTGAAGAAAGAGGTGCAAGAATCAAAGATAATGTATTAAGAATTATTTTTATTCAGTCTTATCAAACGTATACACTGTCAATTATTTCTTTTTCCGTGTAGGTAATATGGATTTCAATATCTTTTATCATGTGGGTTCCAATATATGATGATGATAAGTTACCCCTTTCACAATCCCCTTCTACATGTATTACTATTTGCCTCCGTTTCCATACTAGCTCATGGTTTTTCAAACCTTCTCGAACCGTCTTTCTAACTAACGTACTACCTCAAATGACCTTAATCTGCTCACACAAGAGAGCATATAATAACCTCTTAACTAATCCTTAGCTCTCAAGTTCTTTGCACACTCTATACACTTTGCACTCTTTGTGTCTTTGCACACTCTTCACACACTATGTCTCCTTGCTTATCCATATCTCTTTATCTCTCTCTTTTTCCATCTCTATCTATCTTTCTTCGTGTAGGCTTTTTCTTTTATAATCCTTACTTCGCTTGTCAACTCGTTGATGGGGGAAGTATCTCAACCCCTAAGCAACGACGAAGCGTGAATGACCTCCACAGGTATCCTTCTTTGATCTCTGCACACCAAAAATGCTCTTACTCAGAGCTTATGCAGAGAACTCCAGTGAGCTTTTGTAGACTTGTAGTAGACACCAAGAGCTTTCCAACAAAACAAATTTCACTTCAAATGGATGCTTACACAAGGAGAAACAATGTCTACAACATGAGCTAGTTAAATGCTCACAACTGCCAATCAAGCAGATACCTCACTTCACTCGAGCAAGCTTTTCTCAAAGATTATACAGAGAATGAATCTCAAACTTAGGTCAACTTTAGAGGACTCTAATAGCTACCCAATGTCACCAAAATCATAGCAAATGGATACATAAAGAAGGAGAACCATCCCTTACAACAAAGAGCAAAATATTTCCAACAGAGCCTACACACCAAGAGAGATATCAATCACACAACTTCACTAAAATGAATGTTGCTCCTAGATTACTCAGAGAATGATCTAGAGACGTTGTGAGCATAAAATAGACTCTAATAGCTATCCAATGAGACAAGAATTACATCAAATGGATATAATATGAGGGAGAACCAATGCTAACAACTCAAGGGTAGAGAGTTGCAACACTGCCTGCCCACACACATAGATACGCCTACTAAAAGAAAACAAACAAGCAAGCAAGGGGCTAGCTTAAGCAAGGGGCTTGCTTATCACAACTCCAGCACTTAGTGCTTACTTTACATGAGCTAAAACTCCAAGAAGATGGGCCAAAATAAGTCGAGATACATGCTCCTTTTATAGTGAGAAGTGTGCCCCTAAAATCTAGGAACTACCTTTCCAAATCAGCCTCCTAACTTGGAGGATTTAATTGAGATGAATTGGGGAGTGGTTGAGTGACTTTTCTTGATGAAATCTGGTGGCTTTTGGCTTCCTTTGATTGCTCCACATGTCCATAAAAGGTTCCCCACGAATTTTTAGCTTGAAGCTTGACTTTTAACACTCCCCTCAAGCTTCAATTCTTCATCCTCATCCAAGCTCCTTCATGTTGATGCTTTGCTTGAATTTTGAAATCTTCATTCCATCCAAAGCCTTTGTAAACATGTCGGCAATGTTGATGTATGAAACACCACAAGAAATGAATTAATGTGACACTAGAACACCTCTATGGTCACCATTAACTCATTGCCACTCCAAACTTGGAGAAATGATAGCCTAAAGTGAGAACTTTGCTTCTACAGAAATTTCTAGTCACCGAAATGACATACCTTCAGTATTTTGATAATTTCTCTTAGCTCAAGTATCATTTATCCATGAAAAGTTAGTGGATGAAACTAAAAGAGTAGAGCTTTCTAACAAGCTATCCTACACATGAAACGGATCTCTAGAACTCAAGTTATGGCCTTCACAAGATGACCCTGTATGACTTGCTAAAACTAGAAATCTTGCCTTCTTTAGTAAATTTCGGTGTATAAAAATAAAAATTCGATGCGTAGCATCGAATTTCAGCCAAGGTCGATGCCGGGCATCGACTTTGAGCTTTTTTAGCCTCTTTTTCTACACCAAAAATAGCTTCTTTTACACACACATGAATAAGACCACTTGTATGCTAGAAGTCAATGCCAGGCATCGACTTTATGCTGAAACTCGATGCCAGGCATCGAGTTGCTCCACAAACCTCATGTTTTTAAAAGATTCAACAACAGGTAACACACAGAGAATGAAAATAATGACTTATCAGCACAAACTCGATGCCAGGCATCGAATTGCTAGGAAAACTTGAACTTTTGAATTCATCACACAGTAGGCAAGCATGGAGATGATGGAGAGAGTCTCATACACAGAACTTTACTCAGTTCTTTCTCATAGCTATGAAAACTCAGAAATTTTACAGATGCTTTCTCACTCAGAGAAGCCCTACTATACTCAGTCGTATAAAATGAACTACTTCTCTCTTTCTATCACTCTCTTCCACTTCTTCTCTCTCTCTCTCTCTCCGCGTCAGTTAATACAAACTAACTTATATAGATTTTCTCATTCTTGTGACTTTTAAAAAACTTCTAGAACTAAAGTGAACTAACTTTACAAGAATAATACACTTGTGAATTTGTCCCTTCACATAGGCATGTGGTTTTCTTCTAAAGCTTTGACCCTCAAATATATGTCCAATTAGTGAGTGTTTCTCCAACAGCTCCCCCTCAATCACTAATTGACATTCCCTATTTCTTCATATCATCTTCTTTTCTTTTACTCCTGCCATGCTTTTGAATCTACTAGTCTTCACACCATCCAAGCTCTTTGTCATTATGTCTGCTATCTCATCTTTAGTAGAAATGTACTCCACTTCAATCTCCTTCTCCATTACCTTTTCTCTGAGAAAATGATAATGTATCTCTATGTGCTTTGTTCTTGCATGAAATACTGGATTTGCTGCAAGATAAAGTGAACTCATATTGTCTCCATGTATTGTAGGTGTACCTTGATCAATGCCTAAGCTTTTGAACAATTTCTACATCCATATGACCTCTTTAGCTGCTTCCACAAGTCCTTTGTACCCTGCTTCAGTTGATGATAATTCTACTGTATGTTGTTTCTTTGAACACCAACTTACAAGCTTATCACCAATGTATATCATGTAACCATGAGTTGATCTTCTGTCATCCTGATTACCTGCCCAATCTGAATCACTATAGGCTCTCAACTTCAAATCTGATGTAAAAGGATAATATAATCCTTCCTTTATAGTTCCTTTGATATATCTGAGAACTCTTTGACCTGCAACATTAGGGGAAAAAATGAGCCTTGCATGGGCCTTGTAAGGAATTGGATTAAAAAGCTTAATCAAAGGGATTAAGGGGCCTTCAAAAACCACTTGTGGTATTGCACAATAAAATATTCTTTCATAGAATTTTGTATTCAAATTCGAAGAAGGATTGTACTTTGGCCGTTCGATGCTCCAATTTAATGGACAAGATTAAACGACAACAAGCTCTAGAGAGAGAGTCTGACATGAGCATATGATGATAGATTCTCTGCGGATTTACTTTTTCGCACTCTCTGCAAGAAAATACACCCTTGGATTGTCCTAGATCCAACGATCCTCCGCATTCGGCGCTGATCTGAAGAGCACAGTCGATTGAGGCCATCCGATCCATGTTTGATCCAACGATCCTCCGCAGTTGACGCTGATCTGAATTGCGCAGTCAAATGAGGCCATCCGATCCATGTTTGATCCAAGGATCCATGTGCAAAGGTGCGCTTTCCGTTGGGGCTCTTATTCTCAGCCATCAGATCATGAGAAGATCCAATGGTGCCCATTCGAAGGCGCCCAAAATCAAAGAAATCGTTGCCAGCCATCCGATGGGAGATCTAATCCAATGGCCTATATCAAAAGGCGCCTTTTTGAGGGGGAAGAAGATCTATACCATTGAAGAGAATGCCAATCCAAGGGCTCCAATTGATTTGTAAGTCTTTCAAAACCATTCACACAACAAAACCACGAGTTTTTGGTGGTTTTTTCCTCTTTGACCACACCAAAACAAGGGAAGCCTATGCCTAGTCTATGTGATTAAAGGACTAGACTGTGGCCACCACCCTCTTCTCATTGGTCCATCACTAATCAGCCCTTGAGCTAAAAGGCCCATTCAGGGTTCATTTTTTCCCCTAATGATCCAATGTGGGTCCTTTGGACAATGCATGAATTGTGACAAGACTCCCACTGCATAACTAAGATCAGGTCTTGTTAGTGTAGCATAAATCAAACTACCCACAAGAGATTGATACTTCCTCATATCTTTGTATTCTGCACCATCATATTTACTGAGCTTGTGATTAACTTCAAGTGGAGTTGAAGCTTCTCTGCAATTTTCCATATCAAACTTCTTCAACAAGTTCAGAAGATACCTTTCTTCTGACACATATATGCCATGATCTGTATAAGTAACTTCCATTCCAAGAAAGTATGACAACTTTCCTAGGTCACTGATCTTGAATTCTTTTTCAAGTAATCTCTTTACCTCCTTGATTCCTTCATCTGAAGTACCTGTGATTATAATGTCATCTACATAAATACAAATGTAGATTGTACCTTCCTCTGTTCTTTTGATAAGTAGACTTGAATCTGCTTTTGAACTTTGATATCCAAGTTCATTGAGATACTTCACCAGTCTATAGTTCCAAGCTCTTGGAGCTTGCTTCAATCCATACAATGCTCTTCTCAACCTGCAAACAAAATTTGGATACCTGGAATCTATAAAACCTTGAGGTTGTTCCATGTATACCTCATCTGATATGTATCCATTCAAGAATGCATTCTTTATATCCAGTTGACTTAGAGTCCATCCTTTTGAAGCTGCAATAGCAATAATTGTCCTTATAGTTGACATCTTAGCTACAAGACTGAATGTCTCGTCATAATCTATGCCATAGGTTTGGGCATAGCCTTTCACCACCAGTCTAGCTTTGTATCTGGCTATACTTCCATCTGCAAGCTTCTTCACTTTATAAACCCATTTTTTTCCAATTACTTTCTTACCATTTGGTTTGGGAACAAGTTCCCATGTCTTGTTCTCCTCTAGTGCATTGAACTCTTCCTTCATTGCTTCTTCCCATTGCTTCTTACCTTTAGCTTCATCATAGTTCTGAGGTTCTTCATCATCTTTGACCATATATGCATAGTTCTTCTGAGTTATGTAAGAAGTATCATAAGAATACCTTTCTGGTTGTCTTCTAGTCCTACTGGACCTTCTTGGTTCACATTCTTTATAAGTGTCTGGATACACCTCTTCATCAAATATAGGAGCTTCTTCATTCCTTCTTGTTAATCCACTTCTGGATGTACTTGCTTGTATATAGTCTTCATCTCTATTCACCTGCACAATTGATTTTCCTTTCTCACATCTTCTTACCTCTTCTTCAAATTCTTCAGCTGTATGACTTTGATCTGCATACCAACTTTTCTGTTCATCAAATGTAACATCTCTAGAAACAAGAAATTGTTTTGTTAGAGGATTCCACAACCTGTAACCCATCTGCTTTTCATCATAACCAATGAACACATATTTTTCTGCCTTTGGTTCAGGTTTATGCCTAAGCTGTGATGGCACATAAGCATATGCAATTGATCCAAACACTCTACAATGATCTAGTAGTTGGTTTCTTACCCCACCAAGCTTCATATGGAGTCATTCCATTCAGAGCTGCACATGGTAATCTATTCAGAAGATATGTGGCTGTATTTACAGCCTCAACCCAAAGATAATTTGGACAGTTCTTCTCCTTTAGCATAGCTCTAGCAAACTCAACCAAAGTCCTGTTCCTTCTTTCTGCTACACCATTTTGTTGTGGTGTATACCTGCAAGTTATTTCTCTCTAACTACCTGCATTCCAAAGATAATCATTGAACTCTTGGGAGAAGTATTCTCCCCCTCCATCAGACCTCAGTCTTTTAAGCTTTTGACTTGTGACTCTCTCTGCATATGCATGAAAATGCTTGAAAGCTCCAAACACTTCTGATCTTTCCTTCAAAACATATAATGTTATCCATCTTGTAGCATCATCAATGAAAAGAACATAATACCTTGAGCCACTGATAGATCCTTCTTTTGCTGGTCCCCATACATCTGTATGAATGAGCTCAAGTACTCCATCATGTTTGAATCCTTTCTTTTGAAATGGTAACCTGTGTGCTTCTCCCATTTGACATGCTTCACATTTATAAACCATATGTTGACTTTGCACATTTGGTAATCCTAGTACAGACTGATTAGCAACCATAGCTTTAATTCCTCTTTCATTGAAATGACCTAATCTCTTATGCGAGAGATCAAGTTTTGTAATCACTGCTTCACCAGGTGTGAGCAAAGCTTGACCAATGTTCCCTTGCACTCTTAAAGTAAAGAGTCTACCTTCTTTCTTACCAGAGACAATCTGATTATATCCATTCTCTGGATCTTCCACAAATACTCCTTCATTTGTAAATCTGACTTGAAAACCTTTTTCAACTATCTGTCCCACACTAATCAAGTTTTTAGGTATTGTAGGAACATACAAAACATTGGTTAGCAAATCTGCTCCACTCTTGCATTTCACTTTTCCAATTGAATGAACACTATGTCTTGTATTATCACCTGTTTGAACTGTATGACTAGAAATGCCTTTTTCCAATTCTGACATCAATTCTATGTTTCCTGACAAATGATTAGAACATCCAGAGTCAATATAAAATACCTTTAGATCTTCTTTGTCTGACGTGCTGATTGAATTCATCATCAATGATGTATGACTTTCATTCTGTGTGTCATTTGCATAGTTGTAGTAGGTGGTGTTGTAGGATTGATTCTGTCCCCAACTTCTTCCTCCACCTCTACCATAGCCTCCTCTTTGACTTTGTCTACCTCTTTGAAAATTACTTTGATATCTTCCACCTCGGCCTCTACTATTGTTGATTTGATTCTGGTTTGATCCTTGTTGATTGTGCCAATAGTCATGATCCAAATGATTACTCAATCCACAGATCCAACAAGCTTTCTTGTTGTTATTCTGATTACCTCTACCTCTTCCAAAACCTCTTGCTCTTCCTCTGCCAGTGCCTTTACCTCTTGCATAATAAACTTGAGAAGTTGACTCTTCTTCATCCTTTGCTTTACCTTTATCTCCTTTCTTCTTGTTCTTCATGTACATTGCAGAACTTTTTCCTTTATCTCCATCTCCCTTCAAGTCTTGCTCATATGTGAGCATCAAACCAAGTAATTGATTCAAATCTGGAACATAATGATTAAATGAAAGTTCTGTTGATAAGACAAAAGGTTTCCACCTTTCATCCCCTCTCAATCCTGCAAGTAGTTGAGCAATCAATCTCTGATCTTCAACATCTTCATCTATGGATCCAAGAATATCTGCAAGATCCTTCATCTTAGTGACATAATCACTAATGGTTTGACTTGGCTTCTTCTTGAATGTTGTAAACTCTGACCATAGACTTGCTTTCCGTGCTTTAGTAGTGCTTTGAAATGATACTCCAATGCATTCCATATATCTTCAGATGATTCCAATCCTCTGATGTGTGGTAGCAAATGATCAGAGATTGTATTGTAGATGTAGGCTTTTGCACTTGCACCCTTCTTCTGCCAATGCTTTAAAGCATCTAGTTCTTCTTTCTTTGGTCGGCTTTCATCTTCAAATACTGGCTTCTCTTCTTCACCTGTAACATATATCATGAGATCCTTACTCATAAGTAAGGCTTCCATTCTCATTACCCACGCGGGGTAATTATCTCTGTCCAGTTTGTCAATGGAGATATGATTTGCCATACTCCTTTCCTTCTACTACAACCTGTGAGCTTAAAAGATAAAGGATAATACCTTTTGGAGTTCTTTGTGTATGAAGATACTTTTGAAGTAACCTTTTGATGCCTTGTGTCTTCAAATGCTTCACCTTTCAAACTTTAATGAAAAACTTCCAAAACTTCTCGTACCTTTGCCGCCTTCTGCTTTTCAGGACCTTTCTGCTTTGATACCACTTGTTGATGTATGAAACACCACAAGAAATGAATTAATGTGACACTAGAACACCTCTATGGTCACCATTAACTCATTGCCACTCCAAACTTTGAGAAATGATAGCCTAAAGTGAGAACTTTGCTTCTACAGAAATTCCTAGTCACCGAAATGACATACCTTCAGTATTTTGCTAATTTCTCTTAGCTCAAGTATCATTTATCCATGAAAATTTAGTCGATGAAACTAGAAGAGTAGAGCTTTCCAAAACGCTATCATACGCATGAAACGAATCTCTAGAACTCAAGTTATAGCCTTCACAAGATGACCCTGTATGACTTGCTAAAACTAGAAATCTTGCCTTCTTTAGTAAATTTTGGTGTATAAAAATAAAAACTCGATGCCTAGCATCGAATTTCAGCCAAGTCGATGCCGGGCATCGACTTTGAGCTTTTTTAGCCTCTTTTTGTGCACCAAAAATAGCTTCTTTTACACACACACATGAATAAGACCACTTGTATGCTAGAAGTCGATGCCAGACATCGACTTTATGCTGTAACTCGATGCCAGGCATCGAGTTGCTCCACAAACCTCATGTTTTTAAAAGATTCAACAACAGATAACACACAGAGAATGAAAATAATGACTTATCAGCACAAACTCGATGCCAGGCATCGAATTGCTTGGAAAACTTGAACTTTTGAATTCATCACATAGTAGGCAAGCATGGAGATGATGGAGAGAGTCTCATACATAGAACTTTACTCAGTTCTTTCTCATAGCTATGAAAACTCAGAAATTTTACAGATGCTTTCTCACTCAGAGAAGCCCGACTATACTTAGTCGTATAAAATGAACTCCTTCTCTCTTTCTATCACTCTCTTCCACTTATTCTCTCTCTCCGCGTTAGTTAATACAAACTAACTTATATAGATTTTCTCAGTCATGTGACTTTTAAAAAACTTCTAGAACTAAAGTGAACTAACTTTACAAGTATAATACACTTGTGAATTTGTCCCTTCACATAGGCATGTGGTTTTCTTCTAAAGCTTTGACCCTCAAATATATGTCCAATTAGTGAGTGTTTCTCGAACAGGCAACTTGGTCCTTGGTACCAATATGATGTACTGAAACTTCCTTGGATATCACCTTTTCCCTTATGAAGTGATAGTGCACTTCAATATGCTTGGTTCTAGCATGATAGATAGGACTCGATGCTAGATGAATGCTACTCATATTGTCACAAAAAATTGGATATGTGTCAACCTGCAAATTAAGCTCCAGAAATAACTTCCTAATCCACATTAGCTCACATGTGACTTGAGCCAAAGCTCTATACTCAGCCTCGGTGGAAGATAATGCCACCGTGGGTTGCTTCTTTGAAATCCATGAGATGATCTTGCTACCTAGCATGACTAGATAACCACTTGTACTTCTTCTATCCTCCTTGGAACCGGCCCAATCCGCATCAGAATAAGCTTTGACCTGCATATCATCATCAAATGAATAGAACAATCCTTCATTTATAGTGGCCTTGAGATATCGTAACATTCTTCTTGCAGCTTGCAAGTGTGTAGTCCTTGGACTATGCATAAATTGTGATAACACTCCAACTCCATATGCTATGTCAGGCCTAGTTATTGTGGCATAATTGAAAGAGCCTACAATAGAGCGATAAAAAGTTACATCCTCTAATGGCTCTCCATCAATGGAGCTTAGCTTTACATTAACTTCCATGGGATTTGAAATAGGCTTGCAATGTAGCATCCCAAACCTCTCAAGTAGGTCTAGAATATACTTCCTTTGTATGAGCATAATACCTTCTTCTTTGTAGACAACTTCAATGCCAAGAAAATACCTAAGATCTCCAAGATCAGATATCCTAAACTCCTTTCCAAGCTTTGCCTTGATCTCCTCAATGCCCTTTGTATCATTACCTGTAATGATAAGATCATCTACATACACACACATGTAGACTACAAGTTCTCCTCTTTGTTTGATGAAGAGAGATGGATCCGCCTTGCATTGATTGTAACCACATTTGATCAAATAGTCCACCAATATTTGGTTCCAAGCCCTTGGAGCTTGCTTTAGGGCATAAAGTGCCTTCTTCAACCTACAAACATGATGTGGAAACTCTTTATGAACAAAACCTAGTGGTTGCTCCATGTATACCTCTTCTTCCAAGTCTCCATTGAGAAGGCATTCTTGATATCAAATTGGAAAAGCTTCCATCCTTTGCTAGCAGCCATTGCAATGAGTGTCCTAATGGTGCTCATCTTTGCCACGGGGCTGAATGTCTCTTCAAAGTCCACTCCATAGGTTTGTGCAAAACCCTTGGCCACCAATCTTGCTTTGAGCCTAGAAATAGATCCATCTGAATTCCTCTTTGCTTTATACACCCACTTATTACCTATTACCTTCATGTTCTCCTTCTTGGGTACTAGATTCCATGTTTGATTTTCCTCAAATGCGTCGATCTCTTCTTGCATTGCCTCTTTCCATTCGGTGTACCTGCTTGCATCTTCATAGCAATCGGGCTCATGATCTTCTACTACTTTGTTCATATATGCATAATGTGTTGCCATGTATGAATCATAAGTAAACCTTTGAGTTGGATACTTAACTCTAGAAGACTTCCTTTCTTCACCTTTTGGAGGAATAAACCGCCTGTGCCTTGGGTACTTGATCTCTTTCTTTGATGTGGCTTCTTTCTCCATCATGTGTCCTTCATCATCTTCAACTTCATTACCTTCTTCATCCAACTCCACCAATGTTGCTTTGCCTTTGTTGATTGATTGTGCTTCATAGCTTGATGAAGATCTCCCCCTCCATGGTGAGTTCATGCTTGAACTATCTTCATTGATGGAACACCTTGGGCCGCTTAGCTCTAGGTCGATTTGTTCTTCATCATGTCCATGCTTTTCTTCTTCATAGTCCTGCATACAATCATACTTCTTATACCAAGGGAGTAGCTCATCGAATGCTACATCCCTTGATATCCTCAAGTCCTTTGTGTTTGGGTTGAAGCACCGGTAACCTTTATGATCATTTGAATATCCTAGAAACACACACTTTTCTACCTTTGGTTGTAGCTTGTGCCTCAATTCACTTGGCACATGTACATAACAAGTACATCCAAATATCTTCAAGTGGGAAAGATCAAGTTTCTTACCATAATAGGCTTGATATGGTGTCAAGCCATTGATCCGTGAGGTAGGAGCCCTATTCATAAGATACACGGCGGTATTTGCTGCATCACTCCAAAACATGTTAGGTACATTCATCTCATTAAGCATTGCTCTAGCGATCTCGGCAATGTATCTATTCTTTCTCTCTGCTACTCCATTTTGTTGGGGTGTGTACCTGCATGTTACTTGCGTCTTGATGCCTTGATCCATTCAAAAATCAGAAAACTCATTGGAGAAATATTCTCCCCCTCCATCGGACCTTAGCTTCTTGATATATGTACCTGTTTCCTTTTCTACCATTGCCTTGAATGCTTTGAAACATGGAAACACATCTGACTTGTTTTTGATGAAATAAACCCAAATTATCCTTCTGCAATCATCTATAAAAGTGACAAAGTACTTGTTACCTCCAATGGATTGCTCTTTGGTTGGCCCCCACACATTTTTATGTATCAACTCCAATGGATGTTGGCTTATGTAGCCACTCTTCTTCAATGGAAGTCTCGCTTCCTTCCCTAGTTGACAAGATTCACATAAATGCTTCATACCTTGTCCTTGGAAGTTGGGAAGACCTTCAACCAGCCTCTTGAATTGCATTTCCTTCATTCTTTGTATGTTGATGTGACCTATCCTCTTGTGCCACAAGTCCAACTCCGAAATCCTCTTGTTTCCATATGTGAAGTAGACATGTTGAGTGGAATGAGAATTTACCTCCAAAGTGAAGAGTCTCCCTTGCTTCTTTCCTCTTGCTATGACCTTGTAACCTTGCTTAGGGTTCTCCACAAAGCATCCACCTTTGTTGATCCTTACTTGATAGCCTCTTTCAACCATTTGCCCAACAGACACCAAGTTCTTTGTGATGGTAGGTACATGCAAGACATCCTTGAGACATCTTCCTTCCTCCTTGTCATGAAAGCTACATCTTCAACATGGGAGATCTCATGGGCTATATCATCACCTGTTTCTACATGTCCTTTACCTT
This sequence comes from Ceratopteris richardii, assembly GCA_020310875.1. Classification (NCBI taxonomy): domain Eukaryota; kingdom Viridiplantae; phylum Streptophyta; class Polypodiopsida; order Polypodiales; family Pteridaceae; genus Ceratopteris; species Ceratopteris richardii. Next base: position 30,499,566 of record CM035421.1, on the reverse strand, counting down.
TGGGAACACGTAGATTAGTAAACCAAGAAGAATTGCAACTCATATTGTTGCTACATCCACTATCAATATACCAAGTCTTATCTACTTTGCTTGAATTCCCATTCATGTGCATCATCAAGAGATTGTCATTTTCTGAACTTGTAGAAGCATAATTACCTTGGCCTTTGTATGAAGAACCTTGATTATAGCTCCTTTTGTTTCCTCCTTGGTAGAAATCTCTAGCATAGTGGCCAAACTTGCCACATGTGTAACATCCTTCGCCATCTTGATTCCTGTTTTGTTGATGTCGTCCTCCTCTTCCTCTTGTTCTTCCTCTCCCTCTTTGTGATGAGGTGCCTTGGTCATGTCCTTGATTGCTTGAGTGGCCTTGCCTTCCTCCAAACCTTCCTTTGCCCCTTCCTTGTCCTCGTCTTCCTTTGCCCCTTTGATTACCTGCATAGAAAACTTGTGCATCCTTGCTTTTAGTTGAACTTCCACCTATGTTCATTTCTTCGGTGACCATGAGAGCAACCAATTGCTCAAAATCGGGAAGATTATCCCTTACATAAACTGAAGTGGTAAAGGGTTTCCACTTCTTATCATCTCTCAAACCATTGAGAGTATAAGCCACAAGATCGTCATCGTCTACGTGGCTTCCAATGGATCCCAATGCATCTGATAACTCCTTGACCTTAAGTATGTAGTCATTTATGCTACTCCCTGAGCTCTTCCTAAGGTTGTTGAGCTCATTCTTGAGTTGGATCTTCCTTGCTTTGGTGCTTGTTGAATAAAGCCGTTCAAGTGTCTCCCATGCCTTCATGCTTAAATCCAAGTCTTGGATATGGCCCATCATGCTATTGCCTTCATGCTTAAATCCAAGTCTTGTCTCTTTCATTCCATTCCCTAAAGGCCCTTCTCTGGTCATTGGTTGGATTCTCATCCAACCTAGATCTTGGTTCACTTCCACTAATCAACCCCCAAAGGCCCTTGCCCATAAGATAGTTGGAGACCCTAAATCTCCATGGTTGATAGTTCCCTTTGTCTAGCTTTTCAATTTGAGTGTTGAAGTCTCCCATATCTAGTCTTTGATACTTGACCTAGCCCTTGGCTAATGCTCCAGTGTGTGTAAAATGAAAATGAGGCTCTGAGGTTACCTCAATCCAAAGCTTTTCTTAGATGGACACCTTGTGCTCTTGAAACTTTGAGTAGAATAGCTCCCCCTTGATGTGAGCTACCTCCAAAAAGCTTTCGTTGATGCAAATCTTCAACCACCAACTCCAAGAGGTCTTCTTTCTTGTATGTGACACCTCCAAGATGCCCAAATGCTCTGATACCACTGATGGGGGAAGTATCTCAACCCCTAAGCAACGCCAAAGCATGAATGACCTCCACCGGTATCCTTCTTTGACCTCTGCACACAAAAAATGCTCTTACTGAGAGCTTATGCAGAGAACTCCAGTGAGGTTTTGTAGAGCTGTAGTAGACACCAAGAGCTTTCCAACAAAACAAAATTCACTTCAAATGGATGCTTACACAAGGAGAAACAATGTCCACAACATGAGCTAGTTGAATGCTCACAACTGCCAGTCAAGCAGATACCTCACTTCACTCGAGCAAGCTTTTCTCAAAGATTATACACAAAATGAATCTCAAACTTGGGTCAACTTTAGAGGACTCTAATAGCTACCCAATTTCACAAAAAGCATAGCAAATGGATACATAGAGAAGGAGAACCAGCCCTTACAACAGAGAGCAAAATATTTCCAACAGAGCCTACACACCAAGAGAGATATCAATCACACAACTTCACTAAAATGAATGTTGCTCCCAGATTACTCAACGAATGAACGAGAGAATTTGTGAGCATAACATAGACTCTAATAGCTATCCAATGAGACAAAAAGTACATCAAATGGATACAATATGAGGGAGAAACAATGCTAACAACTCAAGGGTAGAGAGTTGCAACACTGCCTGCGCACACACATAGATATGCCTACTAAAAGAAAACAAAAAAGCAAGCAAGGGGCTTGCTTATCACAACTCCAGCACTTATTGCTCACTTTACATGAGCTAAAACTGCAAGAAGATGGGCCAAAAGAAGTTGGGATACATGCTCCTTTTATAGTGAGAAGTGTGCCCCTAAAATCTAGGAACTACCTTAACAAATCAGCCTCCTAACTTGGAGGATTTAGTTGAGATGAATTGAGGAGTGGTTGAGTGACTTTTCTTGATGGAATCTCGTGGCTTTTGGCTTCCTTTGATTGCTCCACATGTCCATAAAAGATTCCCCACGAATTTGTAGCTTGAAGCTTGACTTTTAACACTCGTGACACTTCACTTGACTTCAATATGTGTATGCCACTTCACTTGACTTCAATCCATGTGTATCCAAAAGTTCTTGGTCCACTTCCCCCTCCTTGGTGCACAAACTTCCCAAATCCTTGCATTCCTCATGATACTTTTCCTTGTATTCAAGAACCATGTCACATAGCGATCAATGATACCCTATTTTATCCTATGGTGACAAGAGGACAAAACATTTAATGGGTGTTAGACATAAGATTTTGTCCTTCAGGTAATGTTTTCATTGTTGACCTTGAATTCTCCAAAATGTACACAGAAGTGAGGGTTCAATCTTTCAAATACTTAAAAAATATTTAGTACCCTTCCAAAAAACCCTTTGAAACTTGTAATTAAATTTAAGGGAAAGATGATTGTGAGGATTTACATTGTGTACTGCCTATGCACCGAATCCTCGACAACTCATTTGCCACTTGTGCAGCTCTTGCCAAGTTAGCACTGAGTCAATCTCAACACTCGCCCACCACATAATGGGCTCGTTGTCTCTGAGAGAAGAACGGAAAACCGAAAGCAAATGAGGTGCCAACCCAACATAATCGTATTATATATAGAACTTTGGAAGGAGAACTATGTAATACTACGTAGGAAGAGAATGGAACTTGTGCAAAAGAACATTGCCCAACTTGATCTCTGTCAAAAAGATGAGCTATTGGAATTTGAGACCAACTAGCCAAAATAGATGAAGATTTTTGTTGAGGGGAATCATCGAGAAAGAGGGGAAGGTGAGGGAAAATGTTAGGGCATGCTACCATGGGGCGGGGCAGGAGTGGGTGGGTTTGAGGGCCAAATGTGTTTGAGGATTGGTGGAGGGCTGGAATGGGAAAAAAACATAAGGAAATAGCATGATATGAGGGATGCATGTGGAAAATGTGAACCATGTTGTAAATAAGAGAGGGAATAGACCATGTGGAATATGTGGGGATGAAAAAACATGTGCACAATGTGGAAAAAAGAGAGATGGTTTGACCAAAGGAGGAAAATATTTGGGATTTCAGATAACATACTAATTCAAAATGAATTGATTCATAGTGAAAAACAAAAAATTGACCTCAAAATTGGAGAAAACAACAATCCATGGTGCAATCTAGAGCCATAAACATGTGAATGATAAAAAAATGGAAGATGAGCATAGGTTAAACTTTTATTCTATGAGACCATGAGAGAGAGAGAGAGAAAATATAAGGATGTCAAGCGCCACAAGGTAAGGTGATACAAGTGGACTTCTTTTTTCTTTTTCAACGTCAAGGAGTAAACGAAGGGTGATGGGGACCTGCACTTTTTCTCTCTCTTAAAAAAATAAAAAGCAAGGAAAAATAGGAAAGTAAATTTAAAAAATTGGAAGAATTAAAAATAATCCAAAATAATTTTCAAAAAATATTACACATGCCAAACGGAGGTTTCCCACTCAAAATACTAGAAAAATTTATTTTCCTTGTTATAAATGCTCAGGTAAAAGTGAACTGAATAGGAAATAAATTCCAAAAAAAAAAGCTTAGAGAAATCCTAAAAAATTACTAACAAATCTATAAAATTTTCAGCAAGAACGTCATAGCTTAAGCTAAAAGGTTTGAAGCTTCCAACATCAAATTACAATGTAAAAACTAATAAAATAAAAATAAAAAGAGCAACAAGAGGCTATTTACAACATGAAAAAATTGCACAAAATGTCATAGATGCAAGGAACATCATTTGCACTATCGAGAATGTGTCATGCCTCTTCTTCTTCAATGCACTTCCTAAGTGAATTATCTATTGCATACCTATATGAAATTCCCTCAATAAAGTTATAAGGCTTACTTTCTATGAGAAGCCTCTTTCTCTAAAGAGACTTCGCTTTATTAGGATACCTCCTATCCTAAAAATGTCCTTGATATCTTCATATCACCCTAGAGAACTTACTATAAACAGATCAGCATCGGGGAACTCACCATGCACTCGAATGCCTTGGTTCGCTAGGCCAACTCTAGGCAGATGGTCAGCCATAATGTTTTCTTTATCTAATAAGTGTACCATTAAGAAATTCAATTCTTAGAACACTACGACCCATCTCCATACTTCATCTATTCCTTGTAACTTATTCAAAAAATACCTTAATGACTGGTTTTACTTGATAATTATAATATTTATCCATAATAGATAATGGTAAAATTGTTGTACTAGAAATACCATTGCCAAGGCTTCTTTCTTGGTGGTACTGTAATTCTTCTCAATCATAGTTAAAATTTGATGCTCATATTGGATGGTCCTGTTCTAACTTGTGATCTTTGTTATGCCATGTAAGAGATAGCATCCACATGCACGAGAAAACATATGGAAGAATCTAGATTAACTAGGATTGACTCTTCCATAAGCTTTGATCTCAAAACGAGGTAAGCCTTTTCCACTACTTCATCCCACTTCAATGGGACATGGTTTCCTTTTAACCTTGCAAGTGTCGGAGATATATCCGCATACATTTTGACAAACCTTCCATGATACCCAATATGACACAAAACACTTTGTATTTCTTTTAGTATCTTAGGACGAGGTAGCTTCAATATAGCTATAAGTTTATATATCTCAGCGACCATATGTTTGATATACACGATATGTCCAAGAAGGATACCCTTTGTCACAAGAATGTGAAAGCGTTTTGGATTCAACTTTATCTTAGTTTGCTTCTTTCGCAATTGGGCCACATCACAATCTAAGCAATCCATACGAGTAATATTATAAGTACTTGAGAAGGGGGAAAAAACATTCATGAAGATTTGAAGGGCATCCAGAAGTAGAGATCCAAAGGTAAGATTCACTATTATATTGAAAGACGCAAGCACATAGTGCAAATGGAATTTTCACATAAACATAGCTTCCCCATGGTGTGATGAAGGCCATCTTGTCTTGATCCTTAATATGGATGGTTATTCAGTACCCACTAAATCCATCCATTAAACTTTATAGTGTATTCCCAATCACATCTTCAATAACCTATTCTGCAAATGGCATAGGCAACCCATCAAGAACCATTATTTTGTTGAACACGTATTCAAATTTTATTAGTGTAATTTTTGGGCACAATGACCATGGGAGAGAGCCATTTTGAATGCCCCACCAAAATGACACCTGGAAGAAACTAACAATTATGACCACCACGTGCTAGAGATATGACTCTCCTCCCAACCTTATGCCTATATGTATAGCTACTTGAATCAACGAGAACCATAAATGTAACTAGAGTCCACATATTCATATGCAATCTCATCCACTCCTTTCATATCTTCCACTAGAGTCTACGAGTGGTTTGTGTTGATATATTTAGGTAGTGATGTGTGTGAACACACTAGGACCGCCGGGGCACTTTTTTCCCTCTTCAAGAGGTTTTTTTTCCCTCCGCTTGTATATACGCCTATTGCCCTAATGGGCTACTTATCTTTGTACATTCTCTAGTAATACATTTAGTATTGTGTGTTTGTGCTCTAAGCTTCTCCTTCTTCCTTGTGCTGTTCGTGTGCTTTTGCAGATGTCTAACTCCAACAATTGGTATCAGAGTAGGTCGTCGCTTCATCAAGGGCACCGTCAACATTCCTCCGTTTGCAGTCTCAGATTTGCACGGAATTTGGTGAGCATAGTCAGGGTGTTTCAGAGATCAAAACCTCTGCGCTCTATGGTGCCGAAATCGCGATCTGAGCTCGTTTCGACCTCTGAACGCACTATTGTAGTGCTTGTGCAAGCTATTTCGTCTTTTTGTGCCAAAGGTATATACCAGTTTCTGTTCACCAGTTTAAATGCCTCGAAGTTTGCTACAAGTCTAGCAGAACTCGTCTTGGCAGTTCTGTTCAACTTTTTGAGATACAGTCAATTTTTTGCATCAAGGTATTTTAGTCACCGGCCATGGCTGAAAGCAGTGATGTATTGCGTATGTTGGCTGTTGAGGATAAGTTAGATGGTACCAACTACCCATTATGGGCTTATATGATGCGACATGTATTGGTTGCAAAAGGATTGTGGAACATTATGCAGGGTGTTGAAAGACGTCCTGTTACACCTCTTACTACAGGTACTGAAAATACAGGTGCTGGAGCTCATGAAGATGGTGTCGAAGATTATATTCCACAGATTCCTGTTTGTACTGCTGTTTCTATTGCACCTACTGTAGAGCAAATTCGCTGGGATGGCAGAGATGCCCAGGCACATGCATTGACAGCTTTGTCTGTCAAACATTCCATTATTCCTCACATTCGCTCTTGTAGAATAGCTAAGGATGCTTGGGATACACTTACCACATTATACCAAGCTAGGAATGAGGCTCGTGTTGCTTACCTCCGAAAACAGTTGGAGAGTGAGCACATGAATGAAGGTGATTCTATGGACAGTTTCCTATCGAAGATCAAAGACTTGAAGGAACAATTGATTTCTGCTGATGAGGTTATACCAGATTGCTCACTTGTGAAGACCCTTCTGAATGGTCTTCCTCATTCATATCAGAGTTTTGCTTCTACTCTTTGGTTGATGATGAAAGGAAATCCAAATGCCTTATCATTTGAGGAGTTAGTCTCTGTTCTGTTGCAGGAAGATCAATCCAGGCAAAACAGGTCCATTATGCAAGTTGCAGATCAAGCTTTCCTAGCTAGTCAGAAGGGCAAAAGAAAATGGAGCTCTTCAACTAGTAAGTTGAAATCTGCTAATTCTGCAGATTCGAAGAAGAAAGATAAAGATGAGAAGAAATCAGAAAAGCAGAAATAGTTCTGTAAGTACTGTAAAGGGAATGATCATATCATAAAGAACTGCCAAAACTGGCTTCTAAAGAGGCAAAGAAGAAAGAGGCTCGAATGGTTGTTGCAGAGGCCTCTACACCAAAAACAGAGTCTGCAAATCTTGTGCAGGAAGAAGAATGGGCATTTACTACTGTCTACAGTTTTGACCCATCTTCTCATGAGGAGTGCATGTCTGCAGTAGACTCAGATGTTTGGTATTTTGACAGTGGGGCGACCAAGCATATTACCTCGCAGGGCAGTTTCTTCTCTTCACTCGTACCTGCCCCTACAAGGAATACTGTTACATGTGCCAACAACTCCTCTTATCTTGTTATGGGAGTTGGTAAGATCATTTTTGGAAGCTTTCAAGTAGCCCTATTTTCTTGCCTTTCCATTGAGCAAGAAAATTGAACACTTTACTTTCGAAGGGCTGACTCTTCCTAATCAAGACTCCTAATTTGTGATACCCAACTATCACATTTGAGAAAAACAAACTAGCTACTTGAGTTACATGGCAGCGCGGAGGCTTGCATCTATCTAGTTTATGATTTCTCCTAGCTATCTTAGTTGAGTTCGAAAAAGGAGGTTACGAGAGTATAAGTATTCAACTACTTAACAAACAATCATGCATATGCAAATGCCTATTCTTGCATGCAAATGCATGTAAGTGCATGCACATGTTGGCCTTCTCTTTTCATGCACCAAACTTAACTTAAGCAATTCTTGAGCTTGAAAATGCATGTTCCCAATCATCCATGCACAAACATTCTTGCTAGCTTTTTTAAAAATATATAATCATTTATGTGCATAAACTTGAGCATTAACTATTTTTCAAAAAGAAGGAAACATGTTTAGTGCATGAAAACATTCTTTGAAAGGAAAGATGCACCAACAATCATTTCTTTTTTTTTGTTGGGCATGAACTTCTAGATGCATGCAAGTGGTTGATGTACTTCCCAATACTTCTATATCCGGTTAGCTTTCATTGAGTTCATAGAGTTTGCAATCATCTAAAAAAATGAAGACTACTACCATGCTTCAATAATGTTTAGGTCCAAGCTACATGAAAGCAACAAAGAAAGAAAGTACTAATATAAAAACATCAACTTTGAAAATACTTATCTCCCAATTAAGCTACGTCCTTCCATTGATCCTTTGAAAGAAGCATCTTCCTTTGTGATTGGAGATCAAGAGCCCAACCCTTTGATGTATCTTCCTTGCTTCATCATGTCCTCTTCTTTGAAGAAATGATGCCTTCTTTGGAGTATACTTGTCTTAGCTTGTCATTTGCATTTGGGTGATATGTGGATTGTCCTTCACTTGAACTAGGCTTGAGATGAAGCTAAGAACTTATTTATCAAGTTCCATAGAGGCTAAGTAAATGAGGAGCAATCCGGTGACTTAACTTTGGTCGGATGTAGCAACCTCTCACCAAGATCCAATCGTCGATGAGGTTATCACTATTTTCTAGCATCTAGAAGAGAAAGAAGAGTCAATAGGCACTACTTGAAATGACTAACTCTTACAGCTAAGTCAATCGACTTCCAACAGAAGGATATTCTATGTCAAATTCTGTGTATGATGCATGAAACCATCACTAAAAAATAGCTCAAATGGTAGATCATATATTCCTCTCCGAGAGATCATCATATCGATTCCCGCCATTAGTTGGAGCCAAAAATTTTTCTATTTCTTTAGGACTAGATCAAAATTGTAGAAGTAATATTCTAGAATAGTAGCCTGGCCCAACGGTTGAGATGTGGCGCTTTCCTCATGGGATCGTGGGTTCAATTCCAGAGCCTAGCAATTAGAGGAGCCTTAACTTTATGAGGAATCTTATCTTTATCATGTTTCGTATGATAAGAGATAAACTCAAATTGTGACCAACCATCAGGCTTATGGTTTAAAGCAGTAGTTCTAGTTTGGTTGGTGTAAGTTTGAGTCCTACGGACTATAGCCGATGAAACATCTATAGTTCTTTTTGAAGCTCTTTTGTGAGGTAAAAAAAAACCTACGAATAGATGCATGCATTTATCCGTGATACAAAAAACAAGAAATTTTAGGGAAATTCACAGTGTGGGCATGTGGGATAGTCGATGTCACATAGATATCTCTTGAGACAAAAGGATCAATATCTAGGCTCTCCATGGATGCTCTCTATAAGGGAAGATGATGATGAACCACCAAGGTCACCATGGAAGTTTGCCTAGATCTCTAACAATTACGACCACCACGTGCTAGAGAGATGACTCTCCTCCTAACCTTATGCCTGTATATATAGCTGCTTGAATCAACACGGACGACAAACATAACTAGATTCCACAATTGCATGTGCAATCTCCTCCACTCCTTTCATATCTTCCACTAGAGTCTACTAGTGGTTGGAGTGATCTCCACCACTACTTTAGGACCTTCCACGAGAGTCCACTATTGGTTGGTCTGCTCACCACTCAAGTTAAGTCCCATTGGACTCAAGTTAACTCATGTTAACTTGAGTGAGAAGTCTCTAGAGCTCCTTGGGCAAAACACTCTCCCCATGCTCCCCATGGGGGTTGAACCTAAGACCTCTTCCTTCACATTTTTGAGACTTAACCACTAGGCTAAGTGGATCACTTGAATACGAGACACATAAACGTATGATTGAGTCTATTCTTGAGATCTTTGGTGCTACACTCGAGTGACCAAATGGTGTCCGATTTCAGATCTGTCTGAACTGGTCAGACCCTTAGATCATAGACTTACTTTATTACAATACCATCCTCCATTTTCTTGATGCCTTGGTAGAAAATGTCAACATACTTTGGATTCAACTTGTAGCTTTTACCCCTTGTTGCTTTGGCTCCTTCTATTAGTGGAATCCTATGTTCCCCAAAACTTTTAGGGACTCCTTCCAAATCCTTATATTTTCATGCAAATAAATCAATATAATGTTTCATAAAAGAAGTTACATTTGAAAGAAATATAGGATAGTTCCATTACCATGTGGCTACTAGTATAGGATAAGAATTATCTTTTTGCGAGCTTAGTTTCTTTGACAAGGCTCCATTCTATCAATGTATCTAGAGGTTCTTCTTCATATTTGGAATCTTTTATAATGTTTCCCTACATAGTTCTAGTATCATATGGAGGAGCACTTTGAATATCAATTTGTTCTTCCGTTTCTCACATCCACCCTATTGAAATTTCATGAATTAGACAAAAAGTTTCTTCAATATGTTGGTTTAGCTTACAGGTAGTTTCCTTCCCAACATTTTAATCAGCTTCATCTATACTTCCATTTCGGGCATTCTACCATCGTATTTGATACAAATGCCAACTATTCGCATCATGTTCGTTTGTCTATGGTTTTCTAGTCCTTCTTCTATATGGATTTATTTGAGCTTTTTTCCTTCATGTGTTAACCACATTTTATCCTTAACCCAATCATGCAAAACACTATAATGATGCAGCCACGGACTCCGAATCAACAATGGAAAGCCCCCGTCCACCTGTTCTAATCTCAGTATAACAAAGTCCAAAGTTACATTGTATCATAATTTGAGCTCAAGGAACTGCTCCCAAGGTCTTTCTAAGCAACCAATGTTACTGGAAAATTGGATGGTCATGATGGTTGAAACCCAAGCTTCTTCATACTATACTCTAGCATTAGGTTTATGCCTCAGCTGCCATCCATTGTACTTCCTTGCAAATTGTCACCTCTTATAGTGACAATGACTTTTTAGCTCTTATAATTAGTAATAAAGGCTTCCCCTACCAACCTTCCTTCACAGATAGTATTAGTTAGTATTTTCAACTAAAGTGGATGTGGATACTTTAATCTATGATCTACAAAACTTTCGATCTGAATTTTTCATCCATTTTTAATAGATCAAAGAAGCACTATATGATTTGTAATAAGGCAAAAGGTAGAAGATGGTTGAACCACACCCTTGACAGACATGCGATGACTGCACTATATCCTAAGAGGGATAATTAAGAAGTAATCATCAATCATAGGTTTTGGGGCAAGTGGTTAGCCCATCACACTCCTAGCTAGAAGATTGTGGCTTTGAATCTGTTATAGTTCATAACATTAGTATTAGAACCTAGGAAGAAGGCTTGGAAAAGATGGATTGACCCAATGGCCTCTAAAAAAGGTGTAGGGGCACTCTATCATGAGAAAGGGTTTAAAAGTGGAAGTTGACACTTTGAGAAGTCCACCGAGCAAAGATTGGAGTGTATCTCTCAATCTGTAGATCATATTGAGGCATGTAAGATATTCTTGGAAAGCTCTCAATTAAAAAAAAAAAAAATCTATAAAGTTATCTAGGAATTGTGAAGCATTGAGACACCTTGGGTGCCACATAATTTAGGGTTCAAAAAACGAAACATGCATGAGAATAATGTTTAAGATACTAAGGTTGAGAAAATTTTTCAAGACACCAAGGTTGCGAACAAGGTTCAAGAAAGCATGCGAGGATGAGGAAATCAATTCAAGGGTACATAGGGAGTCAAGAGATAATCACTGAGGCTAGAGGGATAGAAGAGTACATCATTGAGGATAATGATTAATGAAGGGGGAAGAATGAAATATAGAATCATCAATGAAAGTCACGAAGTAAAGGTAGTTCCCAAAGAAGGTATCTTCATGGGACAACAAACATCACTATGAACAAGTTGCAATTTATGAGTAGCTTTAAGTGAACCATCTTTACGAAACGAAGAACACTACGTTTTGCCCAAAATACAAGCTTCATAGACATGTTTACAATTTCCTCAAGTTTGGGTAGAGAAGTCACAATTTCATATTTTTGTAGTGATAGCAAACGAGCATAATTCAGAAGACCAAAGCATGCATGCCAATGCATCTGTGCTAGCTTGAGAGTCCTATGCTGGACAAGATGAATCATTCACCGATTTTGCATACTCTATGAGATTATACAACCCATTTCAATGATTCCTCTAAGCTTGCATTTTCTTCTCTTTAAAGATAAAAATTTCTTGAAATTTGATAGAAATTTTTGAAAGGATGGAAAATATGCACTCCAAATTGTAGAAAAACTATGATGGACCCTTGCCATGACCCCATAGATGGCTACAATAGTGAGCCAGATTCTGAAACTCTCCCAATTCTCTTAGAATTAACTCTGATATTTTCCATAAAACTAACTAGAACCTCTTAGCTTTCTAAAAATATTGGTATGTCTCCATGTGGCTAATCATCCCACAAATGATAGACTACTTCCTATCTACAGAGGGTATGTGTGTATATGTGTACAAACAATCACCTTCCTCACTAAAATTTCATAGAGAGTAAACAAAAGAGATATGGTAAATTAAGAAAAAAATCTAGAATGAAAAAGCAAAAGGAAATTATAGAAATAATTTCCTCAAAGCTACAAATAATTTGAATTAATTAGGCTTGCAATCTAAGCCTTCTAAAAAGAAATATGTATATTGAAATATTTATGTCTATGTGCTTAGAGAAGCAAGTAGGGGGTAGCTTAAGCTATAAAAAGAGGGATCATATTCAAATGAAACTGTCACAAAAAATTAAGCATGTGGAACATTTTGTAAGATGATTTGAATATTCACCTTGTACAATTGAAATCTATAGGTGGTTTATTGGTGCTCTATTATGAACCTAAAAGTTCCCCTAATTTTGCTTGAAAATTTGGTTGGCCTTTCATTCAATTGAGACTCATACAGAGACTTCATTTGAATATGCTTGAAGTCAATGTTGTGGAGATACCCATTCACACATAAATCTCGCAAAAAACGTTAAATTCTAACACTCCCCCATCAAGCTTAAGTGAGCTGCTCTACATTGATGTATTTCATATTCATAATTTCTCTAAATTTCTCCAACTTGGCTGCATCCGTAAATTTTTTCATAGTTTTAGCTAGTTTCTCCTTAGTATTTATCTACTTGACATACACCCCTTTGTCAAAGACCTTGTCTTTGATCAAGTCATAGTGAACATATATGTGCTTGCTCCTTGCATGGACTATTTCTGTTGTCTACAATGTAGATGATAATAATTTTGTTTCCGAACAGAACAAACTCTTCAACCTACATTTAAAGGTCTTTTAATAACTAGTTCAGCAAAATTTGTAGCTAGGGCTAAGGCTTTGTACTCAAATTTGTAGAAGATAGAGCAATTGTGGGTTACTCTTAGACATTCAGAAGATAGCTTTCAAACCTATGAACACATAACTTGATGTGATCCTCTCCTTCTTTGCGCTAGCCCAATCAACATCACTATATATTGTAGGTTGTAATATATCTTTATAAAAGTGGAACAAGTCAAGCTGTACTATATTCTTGATTTACCTAAGTACTATTCTTTTATGCATTCAAATGAACATCAATATGTGCATTCAAAAATTGAGACAAGAGACCTACAACATATCCTAAGTATCACCATGTGATTGTATCATGATTCACACTTACAATCATGCTTCTATATGAAGAAAATACCCTAAATGGTTTTCACTCACATACACAAAGCTCACTATTTGGTTCTATCTTATGTGGTTTGACTACATCCACTCATCCTAAACATGTAAGGCACATCCAAAAAATATTTTCTTTGTCTCATATGCAGTCCTTCATTCACATAATTACTTCAGTAATAAGAAAGTATTTTGAAAATAACAACAACATTGATGTTGAATTCCTTCCTAATATTTGCCTTGATTGAATTGATACTTACACTATTACTTCATGGTATGACTCTACTTATATAAAGATGTAGGCTACCTTGCCTCCTTATCTCTTGAGGAATAGAGAAGGATTTACATCACTCGGGTGACATCGTGTCCTCTTTAGATAATTCATACGCCTATGATTCCAATCACAAGGGGCTTCCTCAAGAGTATACATAGATAACTTACATAGATAATATCAATTATTGGAATCTTCAAACCCTAGATATTTCCTCATGTATATTTGTTCCTACAAATCACCATGTAAAAAGGCAATTTGTACATCCGAATGGTAAATAGGATCAATGTCTACATGAGGCTATTCTAGTGGTAGTCCTAATGGTAGTTGTTTTGGTGATAGGATTGATTCTCTCTTTGTATTTAACACCATAATGTTGGAAAAAAACCCCTTTTCCATTAGCCTTTCCTAGTACCTTTTTGGAAATAGCCTTGCCTTGTAGACGATTTTGAAGACTATTTGCATAGTGTAAAAATATTTCATATATTATTTATGAGTATAAAGCTTATGAGAGTTGATAGAATCATAAAAAAGAAAAGTATCATTAATAGAAATCCCCATTGAAGATGTCATCATAATTGAAAGTATGTTTTTTGAAAAGAATCTTGAACCAAATATATCATAGAACCTATCTATCAGATGTGAAAAAATAATTAAATGTATAATTACAAATTAATTGAAAAAAACTACACTTTATTATTTATAAATATATTGAAGCTAAACATAGAACTGTATAAAAAATTTAAAAAATGTTGGACTTTGAGGTCTATGGAAGCACACAAACAGCACAAGGAAGAAGAAGAAGCTTGGAGCACAACCCACAATACTGAACTTATTACCAAATGAAAATGTATAAAGATATATGACCCATTATGGTTATATACGTATATAAAAGCCAAGGAAAAAACCCTCCTAAAAAGGGAAAAAAGTGCCCTCGTGGTCCTAGTGTGTTCACACACATCACTACCTAAATATATCAACAAATCCCTTCTGGGAGTGATGCGCTGAACAAGGAGCTGAGACTCATGTATAAGGAAGTGTGAAGGTATGTGGAATCAATCTACAAAAGGAAGTAAGCCCAAAGCTTTGTGAACAGCTTGGAACTCGTCCCTAGGGAGAGCCTTTGTGAAAAGGTCTAAAATCTTCTCCTGTGTGGGCACATATGCCAAACTCATCTCTCCAGTAGAGAACCTCTTCTTGACGTAATGATAGTGCACCTCAATTTGCTTAGTGTGAGCATGGAACACAAGGTTCCTTGCAGCTGCTAGTGCACTTTGCATGTTAATGAAGATGGTGGTGGTAGAAGATTGACCAACACCCAAATCATCCATAAGGCATCTAAGCCACACACACTAAACAATCGTTGTGAAAGCTTCCCTCTACTCAACCTCAAACCTAGAAGTGGCCAAAGTAGGCTGCTTCTTGCTCAACCAAGATATGCATGAGCTACAAGCATGAAAGGCCACTACTGGACATGAGTGTCATAGTGACGAGTCCAGTCTCGCAGTAAGTGATCTCCCCTAAGGATAAAAGAATCTAAGTAGCTGGGTACCACTCAAGTATGTAAGGAGAAAAAGCATGTAAGTCTCGCAGTAGTGATCTCCCCTAAGGATAAAAGAATCCAAGTAGCTGGGTACCACTCAAGTAATAAAAGATGCGCTTAATTGCTTGCCAATGCTTGACACTTGGGGCAATGCATAAACTTGCTCATTTGTGAGACAACAAATTGAATATTTGGAGAAGTAATGCATAAGTAAAGCAAGCATCCAATAGCTTGTTGATAGAGAACAACATCAAATGCATCTCCACCATCATGAAAACTCAATCATATACCTATTTCCATAGGAGTGACAATAGGTTTGTAGTCTTGAAGGCCAAAACACTACAATAATGTGTCAATATATTTTGCTTGATAGAAAGCTATTCCACCATCAACTTGCATAAAATGAATGCCCAAATAATGGCCCAAATCTAACATCTCAAATGAGGCGTTTTCGGAAGGATTTCCTCACTCGAATTGTCATATGGAAAAATAAAAAAAAAATTGCTTTAGAGTCGGTTAAATATTATCTCTCTCTCATATTTTTTAATTCTTTAGTTTAAAGTGACTAACATTTTCTCTTGAGTACCTGCAAATAACAAAAACACGAAGGGTTGAATTAAGTGAAAACCTCATCCTTATTAATAAAAGACAATAAAAGCATATCTGTGTATGTATGTAAATGCATGAGATTAGGTAAGAATGTATGATAATGTTTGTTAATTCTAATGTTTATGTTTATGCATGTGAACGTTCATGTTGATGAGATGATATTTTAGTCTTTAATATGCTCCGTAAGTTGAATCCATTTATGTGTTTATTTACCTTAACAAGGTTTTGTAAGACAATAGTTATGCAATATAACACAGGAGCAATAGCAGAGAAGATAACAGATATAGGAGAATCTCAACAATTTTCTACTAGCAGCAAGTACAAAGATGATGGCGTTGTCCACCCGTGCGCTCTCAAGGTAGAGCTTAAATGGTGATCTAGACAACTCTAGATAGGGAGATACAAGGTAGAGGTATGCTGGCTCAACTCAATGTCTTAGGTAGTGCAGAAGTCATGTATATATAGGATCATGGGTGGCCTGCCATGGACGGCTATACATGGGCGGTAGAGCGTGGGCGGCCACCGCCCGCGTAATTGCCATACACGGCTTAGACTGGTTGAACCGACCTAACAAATATAAATGATTTCTGACTCCGACAGGGAATATTCCATGGAATATTCCCTTTACCGTCGCGCCGGGGGCGCTGCCCCCGGACCCCCACCAAGGGGCCCGCTGGCCCCCTGGGACCCCCCAGCCAGGGGGCCCGCTGGCCCCCTTGGACCCCCCAGCCGGGGCTGCTCACCGCTGCCCCGGACCCCACAATTGGGGACCCTGGTAACTCCCTTTCCTTATAATATCTTACATGGTCCAATATGACCTTCATCCAACATTCAAGTTGGGATTCCCATCAATTGGGTAATGCACGCTTGGCTTCTCCTCATAAAGGGGGCCTTACAAAATGTGCATACAATCATGAGGGGTAGACATTGATCATACTCTAACACCCCCCCTCAATGTTTACCGATGATAAATCAAGTAGGTCTCGGTCCTATGCCCATCTGTTGAAGATGCTTGTTGAGCTGCTCTCTTCCAAGTGCTTTAGTGAATATGTCAGCACAATTTGCCTCTGTTGGGCAATATTCTAGCTCCACAATTTCATCTTCAATTAGCTCACGAATGTAATGGTACTGTACTTCTATGTGCTTGGTGCGAGCATGAAATACTGGGTTCTTTGCAATAGCCATACAACTTTGATTATCACACTTGAGTACAATTGGCATATTTGATGGAAAGCCTATATCTGCAAGAATTCTCCTTAACCAGACTGCCTCACAAGAAGCAAAACAAGCTGCTTTGTACTCTGCTTCAGTGGAGGAGAGTGCGAGAGTTGGTTGCTTCCTACTTACCCAAG
This sequence comes from Ceratopteris richardii, assembly GCA_020310875.1. Lineage (NCBI taxonomy): Eukaryota > Viridiplantae > Streptophyta > Polypodiopsida > Polypodiales > Pteridaceae > Ceratopteris > Ceratopteris richardii. The sequence continues at coordinate 30,482,280 of CM035421.1, read as the reverse complement.
AAAATATTCCTGAACCAAGTGAGAAACAATATCCAGAAACTGATTTTCTAGAATCACAATCTCTAGCCCAATCTGAATCACAATATCCTTGGAGTGTATCACCTGTGGTATACAAAATACCAAAATCCAAGGTTCCTGCAATGTACCTTAGAATTCGCATTCCAGCATTCCAGTGACTCTCCTTAGGTTTGTTGGAAAACCTGCTTAACACTCCAACAGCATAGCAAATGTCTGGTCTAGTGTTGCACAGAAAAATAAGACTTCCAACGAGCTTCCTATACTTCTTAGCATCTACATCAGGCATGTTATCATCCATAGATAGCTTATGATTTACCTCCATAGGTGTGCTAGTTGGTTTGCAGTCCATCATTCCAAATGCCTTGAGAATTTCTTTGGAATATTTTTGTTGTGAGATGAAAATGCCATCCTTCCTTTGCCATACTTCAATTCCCAGACAAAAATGGAGTAGACCTAAGTCTGTCATTTCAAACTCAGTTCCCAAGCTGATCCGAGTTTGATTGATGAGTTCCTGATGATCTCCTGTAATGATCAAATCATCTACATATACAATGACAACAACTAGCTTGCTATCCCTTTTCGTTACATACAAGTTAGCATCAGAAGTACTTCTTTCAAAACCCATATTTTTGAAAAAATGATCAATTCGTTGGTACCAAGCCCGTGGAGCTTGCTTAAGTCCATACAAAGCTTTCTTCAACCTGCAAACTTTATTTTCTGAATTGGGCACCTCAAAACCTGGTGGTTGAGATACATATACCTCCTCCTTGAGGTGACCATTCAAAAATGCAGATTTGACATCCATCTGGAAAATAGGCCAAGACTTTTGTGCAGCTACTGCAAGTACCGTCCGAATAGTTGTCATGCGTGCTGTTGGTGCAAAAGTTTCTTGAACATCAAATCCTTCAATCTGTGAAAAACCCTGTGCAACTAATCGTGCCTTATACTTTTCTAATGTTCCATCAGCTTTATACTTAGCTTTCCAAATCCATTTAGTACCTATTACCTTCTTCTTTGGCGGCAAGTCGACTAGATCCCATGTATCATTTTTGAGTATACTATCATACTCAGACTGCATTGCCGCTCTCCAATCTGGATCATCAATGGCTTCTTCAATGGTGGTAGGTTCCTTTATCGAACCCATGATATCTGCCATTAGAGCCATGTTAACAATGTGTTCTGAGGCTCTTCTTTGCTCCTCTATTCTCTTTGATCTTCGTAATCCATCCGATGATGATTCTGGTGCATCTACATGTGGATTGTGATCATCAAAGAGCTGTTGTGCCCACTTCGGTAGTGGCTTACGCTGTGCAGCTACAATTGGTTGGCTTTTTATTGAGGAAATTTCTTCATCAGATGTTTCCTCCTCCTCAACTTTAACCTGTCTTTTGATAGGCACAAGGTGAGATATTTCTCCGTTTGATGAGATAGTAGATTTACCTTTACCTTCTACTAAGTGTGGTCGTTCATCAAACACCACATCTCGGCTGACAAAAATCTTCCTTGCCTCAGGATCCCATAACCTGTATGCTTTAGACTCTTCACTATATCCTAGGAAGACACACTTTTTGCTTTTTGAATCCAACTTTGATCTTGTTGAATCAGGAATATGTGCATAACAGAAACAACCAAAAATTCTGAAATGCAAAACTGAAGGCTTTTTACCAGAATATGCTTCTTGAGGAGTCATCCCCTTCAGAGCTTTTGTGTAGCTTCGATTGAGGATGTAGACTGCTGTATTGACTGCTTCTGCCCAGAATGAATCAGGAATGTCTTGAGCCTTTAACATACAACGAGCCATTTCAACTACTGTCCTGTTCCTGCGCTCAACAACGCCATTTTGTTGAGGTGTATGAGCTGTGGTAAGTTGCCTTTTCACACCATGCTCCTTACAGTAATTGTTGAATTCTGTTGACAAGAGTTCACCTCCTCTATCTGTTCTAAATTTCTTCAGTTTCCTTCCTGATTCACTTTCTACATACTTATGCCACACTTTAAATTTTTCAAAAGCATCAGCCTTCTCTCGAATGAAATAAACCCACATCTTTCTACTATAATCGTCGACTAACAGCAAGAAGTAGAAAGATCCTCCTAAAGCAGGTGTAGACATTTTACCGCAGAGATCAGCATGTACCAACTCTAGAGGAGCTTGAGATCGATTGCTGGTCTCTCTTGGAAATGCCTTTCGTTGTTGCTTGCCCATCATACAAGCTTCACAAGGTTCCTGCAACTCTGAAAATGCAGGCAAATGACCAACCATCCCTGTTCGTTGCATCTCCTTCAAAACTGCAAATCCGAGATGCCCAAATCGTTGGTGCCATAACCTGCTTACATTTTTATCTTCTGTAGCAGTTAAAGCACTTAACTCATACAAGTTATCCCGTCGTGTGCCTTTACCTACAACATTACCTGATGAATCCATGATTTCCGCACCACTCTTATTGAAGTGAACTTCGAGTCCACGATCTGTTATTGCAGAAACTGACAACAAATTTCTTTTGAGTGTAGGTACATAGAGAACATCGGATAACTTTTTCTCAACACCTGGAGAAGTGATAAAAGAGATGGTTCCAGTTCCTTCAGCTGGACACTTGGAGTCGTTTCCCACCACTACATTGATGGATTCCCGTAGAGGCACTAGGGAACTATACCAATCCTTTTTACTAGTCATATGGCGAGAAGCTCCACTATCTAAAATCCATGGCTCATCAACACGAGCTTGAGCAGATGAACATACCTCTTCAATAGCTACCCAAAGTTCCAGCTCTGTGTTGTTTGCAGACTCTTTGTTCTTCCATGATGATTTTACAGTCCCATTCCGTTCATCAGCTTGCTTCTTTCTGCAATCCTTGATGGCATGGCCTTTCTTTTCACAATAGAAGCAACTTCCTGTGAACTTTTTCTTCTTTGGCTTCTTCTTTGATCCCTCTGAAGAGCCTTTACCTTTTGCATTTGCTGAGAATGCAGCATCAGTTGTACTTTGCCGATTCTTCAGCCGCATCTCTTCTTCTAAAAGCATGGCACAAAACTCTTCAAATGTAAGAGGAGTTGGCCTTACCTGAGTGTTAAGGGCTGTTACTAATCCATCATACTTTGCTGGAAGAACACGGTTCTTGGTCTCATATTGTCGAGCCAATATGCCCCAAGCCTCATGTGCTTTAGTAGTATGTTGAACTAAAGTAAGCACAGAATCACTTACACTAGTGACAATCGCACATAATGCATCAGCATTCCGCCTCTTCCAAGCTCGTAGAAGATCTGGATCTGGCTGAATCATCAATCTTGAATTTGCTGGATCTTCAGCTGGTATAGGCTCTGGATCCAATCCCATCGGTCCCATGACAGTGTCAAGTAATTCATAGGAGTCCAAAATTGCAGAAATTTTGAACTTCCAGAGTGTATAGTTGGTTCCATCCAGCTTCCCTTCAGTGAATGCAGGTGGACGAATTCGAATAGGTGCAGCATTAACATTAGGTGAAGCACCAAGACTAGTGTTCGACGATGAAGCCATCATGTAATCACTCGAATAATCTACTGATATTCTAGTCTGCTAGTAGGCTAAAATAATGATACTTCTCAAGCTATTCGAACCTTACAGCTCTGATACCATGTAAGACAATAGTTATGCAATATAACACAGGAGCAATAACAGAGAAGATAACAGATATAGGAGAATCTTAACAATTTTCTACTAGCAGCAAGTACAAAGATGATGGCGTTGTCCACCCGTGCGCTCTCAAGGTAGAGCTTAAATGGTGATCTAGACAACTCTAGATAGGGAGATACAAGGTAGAGGTATGCTGGCTCAACTCAATGTCTTAGGTAGTGCAGAAGTCATGTATATATAGGATCATGGGTGGCCTGCCATGGACGGCTATACATGGGCGGTAGAGCGTGGGCGGCCACCGCCCGCGTAATTGCCATACACGGCTTAGACTGGTTGAACCGACCTAACAAATATAAATGATTTCTGACTCCGACAGGGAATATTCCATGGAATATTCCCTTTACCGTCGCGCCGGGGGTGCTGCCCCCGGACCCCCACCAAGGGGCCCGCTGGCCCCCTGGGACCCCCCAGCCAGGGGGCCCGCTGGCCCCCTTGGACCCCCCAGCCGAGGCTGCTCACCGCTGCCCCATACCCCACAATTGGGGACCCTGGTAACTCCCTTTCCTTATAATATCTTACATGGTCCAATATAACCTTCATCCAACATTCAAGTTGGGATTCCCATCAATTGGGTAATGCACGCTTGGCTTCTCCTCATAAAGGGGGCCTTACAAAATGTGCATACAATCATGAGGGGTAGACATTGATCATACTCTAACAGGTTTAAACTCTGAAATATATGTGGGTTAAACCCTATATGTTTACCTATTTATAAATCCTAGAAACCTCTAATGTGTTGAGTATGATTCACTCTAAGCACTTGTTTATTTATTTTATGAGAACTTCTATTGTATGTGATAAGAGGGATTAACTCTCAGTTTGTACCCATGTAGGTTCATATATAATCATGTAAATGAGAATATCTATACCTATTTACCCCAATGTATGAGTATGGGGGTATGTTATCTCTTATGGATTTATCACATAAATACAAAAGTTTATGTATCTTTAAGGTTAAAAGGTAATTAAAATAATATATTATTGCTATATAATAGGTATTTTATATATTAAGTTATAATTAATTTAATTATTATTTGATGTATTTAATGTATTAATCTACTTGAATATTTAAGTTAATAAATAAATACTAAATATAATCATATACGTAGGTATATTGAAGTTTAAGTTAACTTAATTCTAGAGCTAAGTGCCCATAAGGAATGCATGTGATAGCGTGTGTAATGTATTAGTTAAATAAAAATATGCATGAACTCGTATGAGCTTATATGGATATGTATAAATAGAAGGTTTTGAAGATGTATTTCCTAATGTTATTCTCTGCAGATCATTGAAGAGATTGCAAAGGAGAAATTTGAAGATTGAAGCAACTTATGATCATTTACAAATAGAATTTTGTATAGGATATTCTCAAGAAATTGTATTAGCACTTATGATAAACTTTTGTATAGGCTTAAGAATTGATCCTAAAAATTTTTGTAGCATTTTCACTTTTCGATATAATTAAGATTTTATTTTGAAACTTTCATATGTCTATGTATTTAGCAATGATAAGAAAATCTGTTATGACAAATGAAAAATTAGATATTCTTTTTGAATCTTTGTTTTTAGATTACACTCAAATAGATCAAAAAATTATAGCTTTAATCATTCATAAACTGAAAATTCAATCCGAGACCCGAAGCATACTTAGAAGCACCCTGCGTGTAGTCACATGGTTAGGTTAGTGTGAATCTTTTAGATGAATGTTAGCCTCCCTTCACACCCCTCTACGACAAATTTGGTGAACCCGACATGAAGCATACAATAGTGTGCTTAGGGCTTACATTGTATTTTTAGTTTTAATTTAAATTTTTAATTTTATCTTTTTCTTGTATGCAGGAAATTGAAGATAGAAGCTGTGACAAAACGTGAAGAGTTTGTTGTTTCCTTTTTCCCTTGGTGTTGAGGGCTGGTCGTATGACCGGAGCGCCTCCACGGGAAGAAGGATTTCCAACTGGAGGAGCTTCATCATTTCAAGTTCCCCCCCCCCCCCCCCCCCGACCCCCCATCAACGTTCAAGAGGATCAACACATATTCATAGTCACTTTAGTTTTGTATTTAGGATTTAAAAAAAAAAGTCTGTAAAAACATATATCACGTACACATTAGAGCCTCTTCAACAATCAACCATCAAGTAAGGTGTTTTTTTTTAAGTTCTTTATTTTTAGTTTATACATATCATTTAAAAAGAAAGTTGTTTTTATTAGCCTTAGGATTTAAGCACTTCCATATTTGCATTAAAAGAGTATTTAAACCTTTCTTTTGTATTTAGGAAAGATAATTTTTACTTAAAGCATTTAAATATCTGCATCTTAGATATTAAAGCATTTAAATATCTGCATTTAAATATTTTATTTCTTCAAAGAAACTAATATTAAAGAAATTAATAGTAAATTAGAAGATTTAAATCAAGAAAAATTATTTTATAAAATTTACCTTATTAAAAGGAACCCTTTAAAATTTAAAAAGTTAAAAAATTTTAAATTCTAAAAAAGTTATAAATTCAAAAAGAGTAGGTAATAGAGATAAGTCAAAATTTAGGTTTAAGAAATCTGATAGACTTTAAAAGAAGATAAGAATTAGTAAAAGACTAGGACTAGGGTAAAGCCAACATCCCTGGCTTTATCAACTAGTGATAGATTTAGGCAATTTAGAGAGCAATTAGATCTAGCTATCAAGGAACTTCTTCTCCATTCAAAGCGTTATCAAGAACGCAAAATGGAGGAGATGTTCAAAAACATGATGATAGAAAAGCAAGGGACACGTACAGTCCAAGCTATTCTAAAAGAAAAAGGAAAATTCACTGGATTGAACATTACCGAATACCTTGATGCATTTGAGGAGCAAGTGCAAATCCAGGGATTACCAGAAGATGTTTTAGTTAAATACTTTAGTCGAGTAGTTTCTAGTTCAATTCTATAATCTATACAAGAACATGCCGAAAAAACTTGGGAGGAATTTAGAAAGGAACTTCATAAAATGTTCTACCTCCAGGATTTTAGCCAGCACAGTCGGGAAGGTTTTCTGCATTGGTTAAACACTGTTAAGAGCAATGAGTCTTTAACTCATCTTCACGATGAGTTTATGATACATCTGGCTCAACTTCCTAAAGATGATAGAAATGCTATTAACCTAGATGTAATTATATATTTTCTTAAGATACTTAATCCTGAGGATAGGGCTGAAATTCAAAGGCATATAGAAGAGCCTGGGAAAAGGTATGGGCTAACTGATGACTACGAGAAGGTCAAAAAAGAGATAGAGGCTGTTGCTCAAATGAAGCAAAGGCAAACGATGCAATATTCTAGACCTAATGCTTCTCAGCCTAGGGAAACTCCTGTTACAAGGCAAGTTGACATGCCAATGCCTGCTACTATGGCTACGACTAATAACTGAGCTGCCACTAAAGCTCCAATAGAATTCCAATTGGACATTCTATGTAAGCAAATGGAAAATGTCATGAACATGCAGGCATCACTTTCAAAAGAGGTTGCAATTTGAATAAACAAGTTTATTCTATGAGCTTTAACAATCCAGGGGCTAGTAGTAGTGGTGCAGGGCAAGCACCACCTATTCAACCAGTTATGCCTCAGTATGTTCCACCTCAACTAGTCTTTCAGCCCGCACCATAGCAAGCTCCTCAGTTTGCTCCTCAGCCAACTCCTCAGTTTGCTCCACAACCACCCTTTCAAAGAAATAATGAGAAAAGAGGGACTCGTGGGAAGCGCTGTGTCTGGTGTGATAGTCAGGAGCACGCAACATTTGCTTGTGAAGAATTAAAAAGTGCTAAGGCAAATCATTTAGTCATAGAATTAGACAGAAGACTATGTGACTTTAGATCACGTCTTCCTTTGTCCATCAATTGGGGCAAAGGAGGAATGAAAAAACTTTATGAAAATTTAACAGTCTCAGATGCAACTGCCAGTGCTTCGACTCCAAGACTAGAGCCAGTCGAGGATAGGCCTCCTTCAACGCCTAGTCCAAATCCATATTCGATAGAGGCACTAGTACGAGCTAGAGACGAAATAATGTATAAGAGTGCATGGAAATTTCTTGTAGATCAATCTTCTATTTATTCTCACATTGCTAATGTTGAGGAAAAACGGAGATGAGAAGATCAACAGGATCATGTAGAAGAAGGTGATAGGAGAGTAACTAGGAGGCAAACGAGAGAAGATGAAAAGAAAACTGACAAAAAAGTTCAGTTTGATGAATCAAATTTATCTCAAGAGGAGAAGAGAAAAATGATCAAGGAAGGCAAAAAGCCAACCGATGAAAATGTTCAATCACAAGAAGAACATAAGAAATTAGAAAAAGATAAAGAGGACCAAAAGCAAAATGAAGAGAAAGGAAAGAAGAAAGGTAGAAGAGCTCTGCGTGCTATTATGATTTTTGAGTTCAAAAAGAAAAATGATGCTAGAGAGATTTTAAATGACATTCTTCTAAAAAGTCAAGTAACGATGTCACTTGAGCAAGTGTTTTCCATAGCGAAACCGGAGTTCAAGGACAGTTTTATTCGACTTATTAGAAGAAGACGATTTCCTTCACCACAAAATGAGGATATGCAAGATGTGGCAGAGGAAACTCTAGCCATGAATGATGCAGTTACATTGAGTGAAAGTGACTATGAGGACGATGAAGAATTTACAACAGGTAGTGTAAATAGAAATTTTCTAGGACCTATACAGCCTGATAAAGAAATGTTAAAGAGAGAGTAAATTTAATACTACCTTCTGGGCACAAGGTACACCAGAAGTGAAGATTAGAATCTAGTGTGCCTATAATGATAGGTGGTGTTCTAGAAGAGTTTCACTTCTTCGTACAAGATAATTGTTCGTACGAAGTGATTCTCGGACAGCCATTTATAGCTGAAATGAGAATGGAAACAAAAGCAATGAACGACGGATCAACGTATGCAAGAATTCGATCCAAATCAGGGATGGATTCTTTGCAAGTTATGACAGTGTGCCCAAACCACACTAGAAATAGAAATAGCTTAAGAAGGAACCCCATCGACTCGATTAGTCATGTATATGATGTTCCACTGACCGTAAGAAAATATTGAGCGTACTATGATCAAAATTTCTGCTAGACTCCACTATTGAGAGAGACAATAGTGGACGTTGTTTTGATGTCTCGTCTATCAATGAACATAAATTTGAAAATTACTTAATTTTTACTCCTACAACTAGCTTGCACTATATTACTAATGAATACCTCACAAAAACATTTAGAAATCAAACTGAAAAATATTTTAGGAATTCAAGATTAATTTCAAGTGATTGTTGATATATTTAGGTAGTGATGTGTGTGAACACTCTAGGACCGCCGGGGCACTTTTTTCCCTCTTTAGGAGGTTTTTTTTCCCCCGGCTTGTATATACGCCTATTGCCCTAATGGGCTACTTATCTTTGTACATTCTCTAGTAATACATTCAGTCTTGTGTGTTGTGCTCCAAGCTTCTTCTTCTTCCTTGTGCTGTTCGCGTGCTTCCGCAGACGTCTAACTCCAACAATTGGTATCAGAGCAGGTCGTTGCTTCTTCTAGGGTGCCGTCGACACTCCTCCGTTTGCAGTCTCAGATTCGCACAAAATTTGGTGAGCATACTCACGGTGTTTCCGAGATCGCGATCTGAGCTCGTTTCGGCCTCCGAACGCACTATCGCAGTGCTTGTGTAGGCTATTTCGTCCTTTTGTGCCAAAGGTATATACCAGTTTCTGTTCGCCAGTTTAAGCGTCTCGAAGTCTGCTACAGGTCTAGCAGAACTCGTCTGGGCAGTTCTGTTCAACTTTTTGAGATACAATCAATTTTCTGCATCAAGGTATTTTAGTCACCGGCCATGGCTGAAAGCAGTGATGTATTCCGTATGTTGGCTGTTGAGGATAAGTTGGATGGTACCAACTACCCATTATGGGCTTATATGATGCGACATGTACTGGTTGCAAAAGGATTGTGGAACATTGTGCAAGGTGTTGAAAGACGTCCTGTTACACCTGTAACGACAGGTACTACAAACACAGGTGTTGGAGCTGATGAAGATGGTGTCGAAGATGATATTCCGCAGATTCCTGTTCGTGCTGCTGTTTCTGTTGCACCTACTGCAGAGCAGATTCGTTGGGATGGCAGAGATGCCCAGGCACATGCATTGATAGCTTTGTCTGTCAAACGTACCATTATTCCTCACATTCGCTCTTGCAGAACAGCAAAGGATGCTTGGGATACACTTACCACTTTGTACCAGGCTAGGAATGAGGCTCGTGTTGCTTACCTCCTAAAACAGTTGGAGAGTGAGCACATGAATGAAGGTGATTCGATGGACAATTTTCTTACAAAGATCAAAGACCTGAAGGAACAATTGATTTCTGCTGATGAGGTTATACCAGATAGCTCACTTGTGCAGACCGTTCTGAATGGCCTTCCTGATTCATATCAGAGTTTTGCCTCTACTCTTCGATTGATGATGAAAGGCAATCCGAATGCCTTGTCATTTGAGGAATTAGTCTCTGTTCTGTTGCAGGAAGATCAATCCAGGCAGAATAGGTCCATTATGCGTGTTGCAGATCAAGCTTTCCTGGCTAGTCAGAAGGGCAAAGGAAAATGGAGCTCTTCTACTAGTAAGCAGAAATCTGCAAATGCTGCACAATCGAAGAACCAGGATAAAGATGAGAAGAAATCAGAAAAGCAGAAATTGTTCTGCAAGTACTGTAAAGGAAATGATCATATTATAAAGAACTGTCCAAAACTGGCTGCTAAAGAGGCAAAGAAGAAAGAGGCTGGAATGGTTGTTGCAGAGGCCTCTACACCAAAAACAGAGTCTGCAAATCTTGTGTAGGAAGAAGAATGGGCGTTTACTACTGTCTGCAGTTTTGACCCATCTTCTCATGATCAGTGCATGTCTGCAGTAGACTCAGATGTTTGGTACTTTGACAGTGGGGCAACCAAACATATTACCTCGCAGCACAGTTTCTTCTCTTCACTCGAGCCTGCCCCTACAAGGAATACTGTCACATGCGCCAATAACTCCTCTTATCCTGTTATGGGAGTTGGTAAGATCATTCTGACTACTGCTGATGGTAGTTCTTTCACTTTGTCAGATGCTTTATTTGTGCCAGGGATCAAAAAGAACCTGCTATCAGTTTTTGCATTAGCCAAGATTGGCTTGGTTGTGAAATTCGTTGATGACAGGTGTACAGTCCATGATCTCTCAAATGGCGATGTGATTATTGCTTCTGGCATTTTATGTCGTGGGTTGTATAAGCTCATAGACTATGAAAAATCTGTGAATGATTCGGCATGTGCAGTTCATGATTCTCAGGCTATGTCAGATGCAAAGCTTTGGCATGCACGCTTTGGTCATCTGAATTTTGCTAGTTTGTTACGCCTGCAGAAATCTGAAATGGTGTCCTCTTTGCCCAAACTTGAGGCACCTGGAAAACATGTTTGTGAAGGCTGTATTTTGGGCAAAATGCAGCATTCTTCCTTTCCAAAAGATGGTTCAGTTCGGGCTATGCAGAAATTGCAGCTTGTACATAGTGATGTCTGTGGTCCTATGCAGACACCCTCTTTTGGAAATTACCTTTACTTCGTGACTTTCATTGATGATTTTTCCAGGCATGCATGGGTATATCCACTCAAAGCAAAGTCTGAAGTGTTCATGTGCTTCAAACAGTTTTTGGTTTTGGCTGAAAATCTGTCAGCATGTAAAATGGGCACCCTCCGTTCTGATCGAGGGGGGGAATATATGTCTTCAGATTTTAATGCATTTCTGGCTGAATGTGGGATAAAACACCAGTGTACAGTGCCGTATACACCTCAACAGAATGGAGTTGCTGAACGAAAGAACAGGTCACTCATGGAGATGGCGAGGTGCATGGTCAAAAGTCACGCTTTACCACATAGTTTCTGGCTTGAGGCTGTCATGTGTGCAGCATATGTACTGAATAGGTGTCCCACAAAAGCGTTGCAGTCTATCACTCCATATGACGCTTGGCATGACCGCAAGCCATCTGTTGCTCATCTGCGTGTTTTTGGTTGTTTGGCATATGCATTAGTGCCTGAACAACATCGCAGAAAATTGGATGATAAGGCAGTAAGATGTATTTTTGTTGGGTACAGTTCTGAAAGTAAAGGCTATCGTCTGTATCATCCACAGACTAAATGCATTCTAGTTAGCCGTGATGTTGTCTTTGTGGAAGATGCTATTCAGCCATTGCTTTCATGTACTAAGGAGATATCTGTTAGCTCCAAAGACATGTATGATACTTTGATGCCTCTTTTTACAGGTGGACAGGCTAGCGCTGGTCCTAATGAGGCAACTTCTCAGCCTTTGCAGGCTTCATATGATGATGCAGATCATTCCATTTCTGATGCAGATTTACATCATGCACTTGTTGATGAGAGAGCTGATATTGAACAGGCAAAAACTATGCCAAAATGGCTGGTGCAGACTTTGCGTGACAGCAAATTAGATGCACCTTTGTCATATCGTACTCGTTCAGGCTCTCATAGTACCTCCTTTGCATCAGATTGCTATGCTATGGCTGCATCTAGTCTATGTGATGAGAATGAGCCTGTTTCTTTTGATGAAGCACAAAATTCAGAAAATTGGATGGCTGCTATGCAATCTGAATATGATGCTATAATGAAGAATGGTACATGGTCTTTATGTGACTTGCCTCCTGGCAAGAAGGCCATTGGCACTAAGTGGGTATACAAGCTGAAGTGTAAACCTGATGGTACAGTTGACAGGTACAAGGCTAGGCTTGTTGCAAAGGGTTATGCGCAGGAAAGAGGCATTGATTTTGATGAGACCTTTGCACCTACATGCCATATGACTACTGTTCGGAGCATTTGTGCACTTGCAGCCCATCATGGTTGGAATGTACATCAGTTGGACATTAAAACAACATTTCTGAATGGTGACTTGCATGAAGAAGTGTATGTTTTTCAGCCCCGTGGCTTTGTGCAGAAAGGGCATGAAAACCAGGTGTGCAGGTTAAAGAAGGCGTTATATGGTTTAAAGCAAGCACCACGTGCTTGGTATGAGAAAATACATCCCTATCTGATTGCACATGGTTTTGAGAACAGTCCAACTGAAAGCACCTTATATGTTAAGCGTGCTAATGATGTGCTTTTGATCATTGTTGTCTATGTAGACGAGATGCTGCTCACTGGTCCTCTTGAGAAGCATATTGCTGATTTCAAGGCTGATTTGCATGCCTCATTTGAGATGTCTGAATTGGGGCATTTGCATCACTATTTGGGCATTCAGTTTATGCAAGTTGATGGTGGAATGGCTTTGTGTCAAACGAAATATATTGACACATTATTGCAGCATTTTGGCCTTGAAGACTGTAAGCCTATTGCCACTCCTATGGAGACAGGTTTACGATTGAGTCTTCATGATGCTGGAGATGCATTTGATGCTGTTCTCTATCAGCAGGCTGTTGGATGCTTGATTTACTTATGCATTACTCGGCCAGATATTCAGTTTGCTGTCTCACAGATGAGCAGGTTTATGCATTGCCCAGGAGTCACGCATTGGAAAGCGGTTAAGCGCATCTTTCGCTACTTGAGTGGTACTCGGCTACTTGGGTTGTTTTATCCCAAGGGGGATCACTACCGCCAGATTTGCATGCTTTTTCTGACTCAGATTGGGCTGGTTGCTATGACACTCGTGTGTCCACCAGTGGTTTTTGCTTCATGCTTGGTAGCTCATGTATATCTTGGTTGAGCAAGAAGCAGCCTACTGTGGCCACTTCCAGTTGTGAGGCTGAGTATAGGGCAGCTTTCACAGCGACTGTTGAGTGTGTGTGGCTCAGACGCCTTATGGCTGATTTGGGTGTTGGCCAGTCTTCTGCCACCACCATCTTCACTGACAGTCAGAGCGCATTGGCAGTTGCGAGCAACCCTGTGTTCCATGCTCGCACTAAGCACATTGAGGTGCATTATCACTATGTCAGGGAGAGGTTCTCTGCTAGGGAGATCAGCTTGGCATATGTGCCCACGCAGGAGAACATTGCAGACCTTTTCACGAAGGCTCTGCCTAGGGAGAAGTTTGAAGCTTTCCGCAAAGCTTTGGGCTTACTTCCTTTTGTGGAGTGATTTCCACATAGCTCGGCACTTCCTTATACTCTAGGACCGTCGGGGCACATTTTTCCCTCTTTAGGAGGTTTTTTTTCCCCGGCTTGTATATACGCCTATTGCCCTAATGGGCTACTTATCTTTGTACATTCTCTAGTAATACATTCAGTCTTGTGTGTTGTGCTCCAAGCTTCTTCTTCTTCCTTGTGCTGTTCGCGTGCTTCCGCAGACGTCTAACTCCAACAGTGATGAAAAAAGTTGAGTGTATAATTGAACTATCACAAAGTTTTACTTTATTATACGAGCACAAGAGTTTTACCTCTCCCTCATCAAAAGGTAATTATGAGCATGGGAGTTTAACCTCTCCCTCATCAAAAGGTAATTACGAGCACGGGTGTTTTACCTCTCCCTCATCAAAAGGTAATTATGAGCACGGGAGTTTTACCTCTCCCTCATCAAAAGGTAATTACGAGCACGAAAGTCTTACCTCTCCCTCATCAAAAGGTAACCACGAGCACGGGAGTTTTACCTCTCCCTCATCAAAAGATAATTACGAGCAAGAGAGTTTTACCTCTCCCTCATCAACAGGTAATTACGAGGACGGGAGTTTTACCTCTCCCTCATCAAAAGGTAATTACAAGCACGGGAGTTTTACCTCTCCCTCATCAAAAGGTAATTACGAGCACGAGAGTTTTACCTCTCCCTCATCAAAAGGTAATTATGAGCACGGGAGTTTTACCTCTCCCTCATCAAAAGGTAATTACGAGCACAGGAGTTTTACCTCTCCCTCATCAAAAGGTAATTACGAGCACGGGAGTTTTATCTCTGCCTCATCAAAAGGTAATTACGAGCATAGGAGTTTTACCTCTCCCTCATCAAAAGGTAATTACAAGCACATGAGTTTTACCTCTCCCTCATCAAAAGGTAATTACGAGCACGAGAGTTTTACCTCTCCCTCATCAAAAGGTGAATACGAGCACGGGAGTTTTACCTCTCCCTCATCAAAAGGTAATTACGAGCAACGGACGTTTACCTCTCCCTCATCAAAAGGTAATTACGAGCACAGGAGTTCTACCTCTCCCTCATCTAAAGGTAATTATGAGCTCTGGAGTTTTACCTTTCCCTCATCAAAAGGTAATTACCAGCACGGGAGTTTTACCTCTCCCTCATCAAAAGGTAATTACGAGCACGGGAGTTTTACCTGTCCCTCCTCAAAAGGTAATTACGAGCATGGGAGTTTTACCTCTCCCTTGTCAAAAGGTAATTATGAGCACGGGAGTTTTACCTCTCCCTCATCAAAAGGTAATTACGAGCATGGGAGTTTTACCTCTCCGTCATCAAAAGGTAATTATGAGCATGGCAGTTTTACCTCTCCCTCATCAAAAGGTAATTACGAGCACGAGAGTTTTACCTCTCCCTCATCAAAAGGTAATTATGAGCATGGGAGTTTTACCTCTCCCTCATACAAAGGTAATTACGAGCATGGGAGTTTTACCTCTTCCTCATCAAAAGGTAATTATGAGCATGGGTATTTTACCTCTCCCTCATCAAAAGGTAATTACAAGTTTTACCTATCCCTCATCAAAAGGTAATTAAGAGCACGGGAGTTTTACCTCTCCCTCATCAAAAGGTAATTACGAGCATGGGAGTTTTACCTCTCCGTCATCAAAAGGTAATTACGAGCACGGGAGTTTTACCTCTCCCTCATCAAAAGGTAATTAGGAGCATGGGAGTTTTACCTCTCCCTCATCAAAAGGTGTAGCTACGAGAACGGGAGTTTCACGTCTCCCTCATCAAAAGGTAACTACGAGTACGGGAGTTTTACCTCTCCCTCATCAAAAGGTAATTACGAACACGGGAGTTTTACCTCTCCCTCATCAAAAGGTAATTACGAGCATGGGAGTTTTACCTCTCCGTCATCAAAAGGTGTAGCTACGAGAACGGGAGTTTCACGTCTCCCTCATCAAAAGGTAACTACGAGTACGGGAGTTTTACCTCTCCCTCATCAAAAGGTAATTACGAGCATGGGAGTTTTACCTCTCCCTCATTAAAAAGTCATTAGGAGCATGGGAGGTTTACTCTCCGTCATCAAAAGGCAATTACGAGCACGGGAGTTTTACCTCTACCTCATCAAAAGCTAATGACGAGCACAGGAGTTTTACCTCTCCCTCATCAAAAGATAATTACGAGCATGGGAGTTTTACCTCTCCCTCATTAAAAAGTCATTAGGAGCATGGGAGGTTTACTCTCCCTCATCTAAAGGTAATTATGAGCACGGGAGTTTTACCTCTCTGTCATCAAAAGGTAAATACGAGCACCGGAGTTTTACCTTTCCCTCATCAAAAGGTAATTACGAGCAATGGATGTTTACCTCTCCCTCATCAAAAGGTAATTACGAGCACGAGAGTTCTACCTCTCCCTCATCTAAAGGTAATTATGAGCACTGGAGTTTTACCTCTCCCTCATCAAAAGGTAATTACGAGCACGGGAGTTTTACCTCTCCCTCATCAAAAGGTAATTACGAGCACAGGAGTTTTACCTGTCCCTCCTCAAAAGGTAATTACGAGCATGGGAGTTTTACCTCTCCCTCGTCAAAAGGTAATTATGAGCACGGGAGTTTTACCTCTCCCTCATCAAAAGGTAATTACGAGCATCGGAGTTTTACCTCTCCCTCATCAAAAGGTAATTATGAGCACGGCAGTTTTACCTCTACCTCATCAAAAGGTAATTACAAGCACGAGAGTTTTACCTCTGCCTCATCAAAAGGTAATTATGAGCATGGGAGTTTTACCTCTCCCTCATCAAAAGGTAATTACGAGCATGGGAGTTTTACCTCTCCCTCATCAAAAGGTAATTAAGAGCATGGGAGTTTTACCTCTCCCTCATCAAAAGGTAATTACGAGCACAGGAGTTTTACCTATCCCTCATCAAAAGGTAATTAGGAGCACGGGAGTTTTACCTCTCCCTCATCAAAAGGTAATTACGAGCATGGGAGTTTTACCTCTCCCTCATCAAAAGGTAATTACGAGCACCGGAGTTTTACCTCTTCCTCATCAAAAGGTAATTAGGAGCACGGGAGTTTTACCTCTCCCTCATCAAAAGGTAGCTACGAGCACGGGAGTTTCACATCTCCCTCATCAAAAGGTAATTACGAGTACGGGAGTTTTACCTCTCCCTCATCAAAAGGTAATTACGAACACGGGAGTTGTACCTCTCCCTCATCAAAAGGTAATTACGAGCACGGGAGTTTTACCTCTCCGTCATCAAAAGGCAATGACGAGCAGGGGAGTTTTACCTCTACCTCATCAAAAGGTAATGAAGAGCACAAGAGTTTTACCTCTCCCTCATCAAAAGATAATTACGAGCACGGGAGTTTTACCTCTCCCTCATTAAAAGGTAATTACGAGCACGGGAGGTTTACTCTCCCTCATCAAAAGGTAATTACGAGCAGGGGAGTTTTACCTCTCCCTCATCTAAAGGTAATTATGAGCACGGGAAATTTACCTGTCCCTCATGAAAAGGTAATTACGAGCACGGGAGTTTTACCTGTCCCTCATCAAAAGGTAATTAGGAGCACGGGAGTTTTACGTCTCCCTCATCAAAAGGTAATTACAAGCACGGGAGTTTTACCTCTCCCTCATCAAAAGGTAATTATGAGCATGGGAGTTTTATCTCTTCCTCATCAAAAGGTAATTACCAGCACGGGAGTTTTACCTCTCCCTCATCAAAAGGTAATTATGAGCACGGCAGTTTTACCTCTCCCTCATCAAAAGGTAATAACGAGCACGGGAGTTTTACCTCTCCCTCATCAAAAGGTAATTACGAGCATGGGAATTTTCCCTCTCCCTCATCAAAAGGTAATTACGAGCACGGGAGTTTTAACTCTCCCTCATCAAAAGGTAATTGCGAGCACGGGAGTTTTATCTATCTCTCATCAAAAGGTAACTACGAGCACGGAAGTTTTACCTCTCCCTCATCAAAAGGTTATTAGGAGCACGGGAGTTTTACCTCTCCCTCATCAAAAGGTAATTACGAGCACGGGAGTTTTACCTCTCCCTCATCAAAAGGTAATTACAAGCAGAGGAGTTTTACCTCTCTCTCATCAAAAGGTAGCTACGAGCATGGGCGTTTCACGTCTCCCTCATCAAAAGCTAATTACGAGCACGGGAGTTTTACCTCTCCCTCATCAAAAGGTAATTACAAACACGGGAGTTTTACCTCTCCCTCATCAAAAGGTAATTACGACCACGGGAGTTTTACCTCTCCGTCATCAAAAGGTAATTATGAGCACGGGAGTTTTACCTCTACCTCATCAAAAGGTAATGACGAGCATAGGAGTTTTACCTCTCCCTCATCAAAAGATAATTTCGAGCAGGGGAGTTTTAGCTCTCCCTCATTAAAAGGTAATTACGAGCATGGGAGGTTTACCTCTCCCTCATCAAAAGGTAATTACGAGCAGGGGAGTTTACCTCTCCCTCATCTAAAGGTAATTATGAGCACGGGAGTTTTACCTGTACCTCATCAAAAGGTAATTACGAGCATGGGAGTTTTACCTGTCCCTCATCAAAAGGTAATTACGAGCATGGGAGTTTTACCTCTCCCTCGTCAAAAGGTAATTACAAGCACGAGAGTTTTACCTCTCCCTCATCAAAAGGTAATTATGAGCATGGGAGTTTTACCTCTCCCTCATCAAAAGGTAATTACGAGCACGGGAGTTTTACCTCTCCCTCATCAAAAGGTAATTATGAGCACGAGAGTTTTACCTCTCCCTCATCAAAAGGTAATTACGAGCACGGGAGTTTTATCTCTCCCTCATTAAAAGGTAATTACGAGCAGAGATGTTTTACCTCTCCCTCATCAAAAGGTAATTAGGAGCATGGGAGTTTTACCTCTCCCTCATCAAAAGGTAATTACGAGCACGGGAGTTTTACCTCTCCCTCATCAAAAGGTAATTACGAGCACGGGAGTTTTACCTCTCCCTCATCAAAAGGTAATTACAAGCATGGGAGTTTTACCTCTTCCTCATCAAAAGGTAATTACGAGCATAGGAGTTTTACCTCTCCCTCATCAAAAGGTAATTACGAGCAGGGGAGTTTTACCTCTCCCTCATCAAAAGGTAATTACGAGCATGGGAGTTTTACCTCTCCCTCATCAAAAGGTAATTACAAGCATGGGAGTTTCACCTCTCCCTCATCAAAAGGTAATTTCGAGCACGCGAGTTTTACCTCTCCTTCATCAAAAGGTAATTATGAGCACGGGAGTTTTACCTCTCCCTCATCAAAAGGTAATTAGGAGCACGGGAGTTTTACCTCTCCCTCATCAAAAGGTAATTAGGAGCACGGGAGTTTTACCTCTCCCGCATCAAAATGTAATTATGAGCACGGGAGTTTTACCTCTCCCTCATCAAAAGGTAATTAAGAGCACAGGAGTTTTACCTCTCCCTCATCAAAAGGTAATTACGAGCACGGGAGTTTAACCTCTCCCTCATCAAAAGGTAATTACGAGCACGGGAGTTTACCATCTCCCTCATCAAAAGGTAAGTATGAGAAAGGGAAGTTTTTTATTTTTTTTCCTTCATGTAATTTTCTTTTACCACTATTATGATGCAGAAAAAATGATGATGATGTGATAACAGGTTTGATGAAATATGATAAGTGGTGATGCATGATTGTATGCATGTTAGTTAGTATGCATGTATGCATGAGTGTATGCATGTTACGATGAGTGATAAAAGCTACTTAACTTGTAGTTTGTAGTTTATGATTATCAACAGGAATTTTGCTGAAGATTTTTGACAGAATCTAGAGATTGAAGATAGCACATGAAGCCTAAAAACCTGGCAATCCAAGAAATGTTTGGATGACAGGCGACGTAAAAGATGAATAAAAGAAATGAGTTGAAACAATTCTGATTTATGACTTATTTCTTAGTTGTTTATAAACTTTCTTGCATTCATGAGTAGATGTGTACATCCTTGTGATAGGAAAGGAAGATTTTTAAAATTATGAAACAATGAATTTAAAACTGAAGTAGGAATGTGTATGAAAAGAGGATAAGAATTAGAGACCCTATGGCTTTCATAAGGATAGGAGAGGGAACACTTGACTTGTGACTCCTAATAGAAGTAAACTTATTTTATATAGGTAAGATACCTATTTCTAAACCATGTCGCTAATGAGATCCTAGTTCCCACTATAGCATTCCTCTAGAACCTTTGCTTTGAATAGGGGTTAAGCCTTTCCCCTCTAACAAAAAAGTTGCGAAGAAAGAAAAGAAAGATGCATAAAGCAGTACATTAATGGTTGCTGCATTATGAGAAATAAAAAAAAATGAGAAAAAGAAAAAAAATTAAAAAAGAAAAATAGAAAGAAAGAAAAGAAAATAAAAAAGTTTATGTTATTCAGTTGTGGTCTCCAAACCACTTCTGAAATTCTATACGGGCTATATGAGGAATTAGTTAGATGCATCTTATGGCAAGTGGCTAGGGAATGAAGGATAGAACATTTTTTATAAAATATTTATTACTTTTGAATGGTTTAATAGAAGAGCAAGTACCACAACTGTCTGATTGACGTCTATAGGAATTTTTAAAACTTGTTTTCACAAACAGTTTGTGATTCAAGTTTGCATAATTTTAAAAGTTTTTCTTGACTATTAGAAGTTGTACTTACCTTTAAGAGCATATTTCATATAAGTTTGAAAATAATCCAATAAACATTTTCCAAAAGAATTTGATACTGCTTTCCTATTGAACTGCAGGTTGGCCCATCGAGGGCGATGTGCACGTTTGGTGGGGGCAGATGTCGGAAGGATTTCCTCACTCAAATTTTCATATGGAAAAATAAAAAAAAATTGCTTTAAAGTCGGTTAAATGATATCTCTCTCTCATATTTATTAATGCTTTAGTTTAAAGTGACTAACTTTTCCTCTTGAGTACCTGTAGATAACAAAAACAAGAAGGGTTGAATGAAGTGAAAATCTCATCCTTATTAATAAAAGACAATAAAAGCATATTCGTGTATGTATGTAAATGCATGAGATTAGGTAAGAATGTATGATGATGTTTTTCAATTCTAAAGTTTCTGTTTATGTATGTGAACTTTCATGTTGATGAGATGATATTTTAGTCTTTAATATGCTCCGTAAGTTGAATCCATTTATGTGTTTATTTACCTTAACAAGGTTTAAACTTTGAAATATATGTGGGTTAAACCCTATATGTTTACCTATTTATAAATCCTAGAAACCTCTAATGTGTTGAGTATGATTCACTCTAAGTACTTGTTTATTTATGTTATGAGAACTATTGTATGTGATAAGAGGGATTAACTCTGAGTTTGTACCCATGTAGGTTCATATATAATCATGTTAATGAGAATATCTATACCTATTTACCCAAATGTATGAGTATGAGGGTATGTTATCTCTTATGGATTTATCACATAAATACAAAAGTTTATGTATCTTTAAGGTTAAAAGGTAAGTAAAATAATATATTATTGCTATATAATAGGTATTTTATATATTAAGCTATAATTAATTTAATTATTATTTGATGTATTTAATGTATTAATTTACCATATGTGGCTGGAAATTTCTAGCAGTTTTGATAATTTTTGGCTCAAATGTTTCAGCCATGTTTGGCTGAAAATTCTCTGCATTTTCAACACTATTTGGCTGGAATTTTTCAGCCCTTTGAACCTCAGTTGGCAGATCTACATGCCCATAGTCAATCACACCATTTTGGAACAAAGGCATGAATGTATCGAACACATCTTGTGAGCTAAGTGTTGGCTGTTTTTTGCATTCAAGTAGAAGGAAAACTGAATTTTCAACAAATACCACATCTTGACTCACAATAATTGTGTTCGTCAATGGATGGTACAAACGATACCCCTTACTTTCAGCACTGTAACCAACAAAAATACATTTCTTTGCCTTGTCATCAAGTTTGTGACGTTGTTGTGATGGCACAAGAGCATATGCCAAATAACCAAACACACGCATATGACTAACCATAGGCTTATGACCATTCCAAGCCTCATAAGGAGTGATGACTCTCAATGCTTTTGTAGGACAGCGATTCAACACATAGTTTGGACACATGACCGCTTCCATCCAAAACTTATCAGAAAGATGCTTTCCTTTAACCATACATCATGCCATTTCAAGTAGAGTTCTATTTTTATGCTCAGCAACACCATTTTGCTGAGGTGCATATGGCACTGTAAATTGGTGTGAAATACCTCTTTCACAAAGAAAAGCATTAAACTCATGTGACATGTATTCACCACCACGATCTGTGCATAGAGTCAAAAGCTTTTGTGAAGAAAAATTTTCAGCGATAGCTAAAAATGCTTTGAAGCAAGAAAATACCTCATTATTTGCTTTCATAGGATACACCCATGTTTGGCGAGTAGCATCATCAATGAAGGTAAAAAAATATACATGCTTCCCAAAAGATGGAGTCTTGACAGGACCACATACATCACTATGAACAAGCTGCAATTTTCTTGTAGTGTGTATGTGAATATCTTTTGGAAAAGAAGCATGATGCATTTTCTCAAGAATGCAACCCTCACATGCATGCTTTTCGATGGACTCGAGTGTAGGAGAACCAATAACCATGTCATTCTTTTGCAAGTAAAGCAAACTATTGAAGTTCAAGTGACCAAAACAAGCATTCCAAAGCTCCATTTTAGCCATGGAAGGAGTATGAGCAACCAAGGCATGAGGTAGCCCTCTTGTATGTATCCATGCAATACAAACCATTACATAATGTATCGGACATCACAATAACATCGCCATTGCTGAAATCATGAACCATACACTTATCATCAACAAAGTGTACATGAAGTCCAGCTTTGGCAATCAATGGAACTAAAATTAAGTTCTTCTTGATACTAGGCACATACAATGCATTTTTCAAGAGAATCACACCTCCATTTGTAGCCGTAAGCTCAGTTTCTCCTACTCCAATGATAGGATAAGAGGCATTGTTTGCACACACCACATGTCCTCCTTTGGGTGCATCTTTCAAAGAGGCAAAAGATCTTTTGCATGATGTTATGTGCTTTGAAGCACCACTATCAAAGAACCAATCCGAATCAGCCTCACTCAAGACCATACATTTAGAATTCAAAGAAGCATCATAATGACATGTAACAACACATGCCCAAAAATCTTGAGCCATGTTAGCTTCATCATTCTTTACATTTGCTGAATTTTCAGCAATAGACATGCCGAATTCCTTCTTCTTTTCATTGCATTTAGCAAGCTTTCTACACTCATCAATAGTATGACCAACCTTCCGGCAATATTTGCATCTCTTCTTCTTTTGCAAATCACTATCATTAGAGGAATGAGTGGAAGAGGAAGCTTGAGGCTTTGGTTTTGATGAACCCAAAGCTGAACCATACTTGCTTTTCCCCTTTTGTGAGATAGCAAGTGCTTACGTTCCCTCAATAAAACCACTCCTATTCACTCTAGATTGCTCTTCTTGGAAAAGAAGAGAACACAACCTCATCAAATGCATACATATTAGGATTTCCTTTTTCCACCAAACGGAGTGTAGTAGCAAAGCTTTGAAAAGATTCTGATAAGACTTTCAACAATGTAGAAATGAGTGATGCATCCAGAATGATCTCATCTATGTTTGCCAATTGCTCTTTCAAATCCTTAATGCAAGTCACATACACATCCACCGACTCATTTTCAGCCATACATACATCCTCAAGTATGCAACACGTGCTTCATTACGCACGACATACAAAGAAGCAAGAGTGTCCCATGCCTGTCATGATGTAGAACATGACCGAATGTGTGGAACTATATGATGCTTCAAAGAAAATGCAATCAAAGCATGAGCTTGAGCATCTTTTCCATCCCATCTAAGCTGCTTCTGTGTAGGTGGAGAAGGAGAAACCATTGTACTCGAAGAAGAAGCTCCATCTGTGACATTAGACTGTGAAGTAGAAGCATGTGCCGGTCTTCGATCTACATCAGCCACTATGTTCCAAAGTTTTTTTGCAACAAGAACATGTTTCATCATGTAAGACCACATCGGATAGTTGGTCCCATCAAGATTATCTTTAGCTTGAATCATGCCAAACATGTCATTGCTTCCCGCCATTTCACTAAGGAACAAGAAAGTGACAAAATCTTCACTTTGATGAAAGCTGAAATTTCAATTGACAAATCGTCACTCTGATGGAAATTCTCAATGCACGAATGGCTTTGAAATGGGGGTAAAACCCTAGCGCACCTGCTAGAAATGTCTCTTTGCTGCTGAAATTCACAATTGTATGCTCCAAAGTCGATTTGCGCTGTTAAAAGTGCGCGTGCACCGTGACACGAAAAACCGAAACTTGAGCAATAGTTGAACCTGCTCTGATACCATTGTTGGGTGTGTGTAGAAGTGGGAGAGACACACAAGAAGCACACACAAAGAGCATAAACGCAGCAAAACATAGGGAGAAGATGATGGATGGAATAGCTCTTTGTATTAACAATGAACTGAAGTGAATTAAGAGCTGAATAATATCCCTAAGTACAAAGTACCACCACATATGAGAGTATCAAGTATGTGGTAACATGGGGAAAAAACCTCTAGCCAGCACTAGAGTAAAAAGTGCCCATGTATAGGGAAAAGGTTCACATCTGAGCTACTCGAGGAACACATAAGTGTAACATATACCCTCCATTAGAACGGAGGGTCTCCATTTTGCATGTTGACAAATTTTCAGCCAAAATCAAAAAGTTTTTAAAGCACATAAACACTTTAGAGTTTGCTTTTGGTGGATATATCCATGCATGCTTGGAAAAATCATCAATGAAAGTCATAAAGTAAAGATAGTTCCCAAAAGAATTCATCTACATAGGACCACAGACATCACTGTGAACAAAGCTGTAATTTTTTAGTAGCTCGAACTGAACCACCTTTTCGGAAGGAGGAACACTCCATTTTTTCCAAAATAAAGCCTTCAAAAACATGTCTACCAAGTGCCTCAATTTTGGGAAGAGAAGACACCATTTCCGATTTCGATAGGTGGAGCAAACTAGCAAAATTCAGATGACCAAAGCGTGCATGCCAAAGCTTTGTATCTGATTTAGCCTGAGAATCATGTACTGCACATGCTAAATCATTCACAAATTTCTCAGAGTCTATGCGCTTATACAAAACAAGACATGGAATGCCAGAAGCAATAATGACATTGCCATTTGATAGCTCATGAACTCTACATCTATCATCAACAAATTTCACAACCAAGCGGATCTTGGCTAATGTTGAAACAGATAATAGATTTTTCTTGATCCCTAGCATAAATAAAGAGTTTGAAAATGTAAAAGAACTACCATTAATAGTAGTCAAATGATCTTACCAACTCCCATAACAGGATAAGAGGCATTGTTGGTGCATGTGACAACATTCCCTATAGGAGAAGGCTCAAGTGAAGTGAAGAAGTTATGCTGCGAGGTAATATGTTTGGTTGCCCCACTATCAAAGTACCAAACATCTGAGTCTACTATAGACATACAATGTTCATGATAAGATGGTTTATAACTACAAACAATGGTAAATGCCCATTGTATATTCTATAGAAGAGTAGTAGATTTTGTTTCGGGTGTAGAGGCCTCTGCAACAACCATTCCATCCTCTTTCTTCTTTGCATCTTTTGCACCCAGTTTTGGACAACTCTTTATGACATGATCATTTTCTTTACAATATTTGCAGGAATTCACATTAGTTTAAATTAACTTTTATTTCCAAATGTTACACTTCTATTAAAACATAAAAAATCCAAAAATGAGCTTCCGTAAAAAAAAAGAACTTACAATCTTTTGCATGTAATTTGTCGATGATTTAACTCCTTCACGAGTAGATAGTTCATAGCATGATAAAATTCTCAAGGGTACGTCAAAGAAAACACTGGCTTTAAATTACCATGGTTACACACTCTATATTTTAGTAACAAATATATCATTGAATATGATCATGTAACAACACAATAGAATTCATGCTACCTGTAGCCTGTCTCACCATTTATGAATCACAACCCATGAGCGAAGAATGGAGACAACTTGAAAATAGACAGTAATATGAGAGGCATCCTTGATGCCCATACTTCGACAGTAGCTCTTGCATTTTAAAGGCTGAAAACCCAAAGCTTAAAAGAGAAAGGCCAGATATGTAGCTATACGTAAACACCTAAATCACATAGATTCGTCATGTGTGTCATGATATGTGCATGAAAAATAAACCAACCTTAATAGCATCGCCTCAAAAATTATAGCATAGTCAATTTATACAAGAGAATGCATAGCAAATCAAAGCTTCATGAGTAAGAAAATGTAATATATTTCATCCTATGATTTTTGAGTGCCAATGAAAAGAGTGGCATCTTTAATTATAGAATGATGGAAGGAGTTGCGGTTCATGATAAATCACATGTTACCTTTTATAATGCATTGTACACTTTGTAGTTAAAACTTGGAACGAAATTATATCACTGATAGTTCATGGGTACATTGATTATCAAGGCAAAAATCTAAATTATTGGCCTCCAGCATGCAAGTTGAAGCTCAATACACAAATTTGGAGCTCAATTATTTTCAGTCATAGTTTATGGATACACAGATTATCAATGTCAAAATCTAATTTGTTGACCTGCAACATGCAAGCTGTTCACTACAGATTGCAGCCTGTACATAGTCGGACATGGAAAATGACATCAAGTTCTAGAATACCGAAAGTTGAGATAAAGACATTGATCATGAATACATGTGAACATATGCAGTTGAGATCTTTGAAAATGTAAACATATGGAGTTGAGATCTTTAAATACATGTCAACATATGGAGTTGAGGTCTTTGAATACATGTCAACATATGGAGTTGAGGTCTTTGAAAATGTAGCACACACTCCAAGAATTACAACACTAAAGCTTGCATATGGAAAGAAATCTTGCCACATAATCATTCGCTTTTCAAAGAGTACTCAATGATTCAATTCGTTGTAATATCATGCGGTCAATACATGGGCATTCCCAAGTGTAGTGTAAACAAACATTACATCCCAAAGGACAATAGACAGAGTTATGGAATAACTTTGAATGTTATAACCTTTACACTTTCTATGTTTTTACCCTCTTTTTTCAAGGAAATTATATTTACACTTGTAAGTCGTTTACACTTGTAAGTCTTTGAGTCTTGGACATAAAGCTAATAAGTTGGATGTTTTACACATTTGGAAAAGGGATGGGTAATGGACATCAAATACAAGTTACCCCATCATCATGAATCTTCAATGTTAGAAGTTGGATTGGACATCAACGTTTCAAGGGTTCTCCATTCTCTTCGGCTCTGAAAGGTCGGTTTCGAAGCCAGCTAGTATAACACTAAAGACTTTTGATGGGCTCGCTCTCTCATACACACATGTATATATATATGTGTGCGAATGGGCGTCAATTTTAAACACCGGGTGTGGGGCATAGAGCGAGAGTGTGGGACATACACGCGGTTGGTTGGTTCGTAGAATGGTTGCTCGTACTTGTGTGATAGAACGCCGCTGTGTGTGTATGAGAGAGAGAGAGCTTGCCGTGTTCCCGGTTCTCATGTACACATCCAGCGATCGGTTCTCCACATGCTGCTTTTCTTCCTCCGCTTCTAGAAAGCACGGCCATTCAAGTTGAGAGTGAAAGATAGATACACGCGGACACTCAACCTGAAAACACCAAAACGGCCACGCAAACGAAGCATAACACACATACACGCAGACGTTCAACCTGTGAACACTAAAACTGCCATGCAAATGCAGCAACGACTTACAAGACGGCATCCCAGCGGTTGGCAGAAGTCATGAAGACTGTTAACATAGGTGATACGCAGGAGAACATGAGAAAAGCATGTTTGCTTTCTATGCTTTCGGCTAGAAAATCATAAGATTCTGCGTTGTCGTTTTTATTTTGGCTTTTGTGTAGACGTGGTCGCAAAATTCGATCACGAGAAAGTGTTCATCCTACAAACGAGGACCATCATGTGGTTAGGTTCCACTATTCATGAAGATTTTCTTGTGATTCGATACTTTGTCGGTTAGGAGGTCAGATATTCATGAAGAATATCTTGTCTTCACCTTATAAATTCAATGGCCCCTCTCAAGAAGGAATATCATATTCCTTCTCTTCTAGTCGTATCGAACAAAGAAGCGTAAGACATTGATATTTGCTTGGGACTCGATTTTTAAAGGAAGTTTGGAATCAAGGCCTAATCTCACCCAGAATTAGTTGGAATTAATTGAAAGTATAAGTAAAGTCGGGCTTAGTACCCATGGAACTCCCCATTTCTCACAAAGCTGGAATTCATTGAAAGTATAAGTAAAGTTGTGCTTAGTAGCCATGGAACTCCCCATATCTCCAAACGCAAGGGTTAGAAGTGTGGCATGGTTAGGATTACGAATCCCTAAGATCCACTATGGTGGAGCTTGCTAAGGGATAACCCTCAGCCTAGAACTCCTCATATCTCAAAAAGCAAGGTTTATACATGTGGCACGGTAAGGATTATAGATAGCTAAGGTCCACTATAGTGGAGTTTGGTAAGGGATAGACCTGAACCTGAAACTCCCCATATCTCAAAAAGCAAGGGTTAGATGTGTGGCATTATAGATCTTGCTGATATATTTAGGTAGTGATGTGTGTGAACACACTAGGACCGCCGGGGTACTTTTTTCCCTCTTTAGGAGGTTTTTTTCCCCCGGCTTGTATATACGCCTATTGCCCTAATGGGCTACTTATCTTTGTACATTCTCTAGTAGTACATTCAGTATTGTGTGTTGTGGTCCAAGCTTCTTCTTCTTCCTTGTGCTATTCGTGTGCTTTCGCAAACGTCTAACTCCAACAATTGGTATTAGAGCAGGTCGTCGCTTCGTCTAGGGTGCCATCGACATGCCTCCAGTTGCAGTCTCAGAATCACACGAATTTTGGTAAGCATACTCAACGTGTCGATGGTGCTTATGCAAGCTATTTCGTCTTTTTGTGCCAAAGGTATATACCAGTTTCTATTCACCAGTATAAGCATCTCGAAGTCTGCTACAAGACTAGTGGAATTTTTCTAGGTAGTTTTGTTCAACATTTTGAGATACAATCAATTTTTTGCATCAAGGTATTTTAGTCACCAGCCATGGCTGAAAGCAGTGATGTATTCTGTATATTGGCTGTTGAGGATAAGTTGGATGGTACCAACTATCTATCCATTATGGGCTTATATGATGCGACATGTGTTGGTTGCAAAAGGACTGTGGAACATTGTACAAGGTGTCGAGAAACGTCTTATTACACTTGCAATTCTTACAACTGCAGGTACTGAAGCTGACGCAGAAGGTGTCGAAGATGATGATATTCTGCATATTCCTGTTCGTGCTACAGTTTCTGCTGCACCTACGACAAAGCAGATTCGCTGGGATGGAAGAGATGCCCAAGCACATGCATTGATAGCTTTGTCTGTCAAACGTGCCATTATTCCTCACATTCGCTCTTGCAGAACAGATAAGGATGCTTGGGATACACTTACCACATTGTACCAAGCTAGGAATGACGCTCCTGTTGCTTACCTCCGAAAACAGTTGGAGAGTTAGTACATGAATGAAGGTGATTCTATGGACAGTTTCCTAATGAAGGTCAAAGACTTGAAGGAACAGTTGATTTCTATTGATGAGGTTATACCAGATACCTCACTTGTGCAGACCGTTCTGAATGGTTTTCCTGATTCATATTACAGTTTTGCTTCTACTGTTCGGTTGATGATGAAAGGCAATCCAAATGCCTTATCATTTGAGGAGTTAGTCTCTATTCTGTTGCAGGAAGATCAGTCCAGGCAGAACATGTCCATTATGCGAGTTGCAGATCAAGCTTTCCTAGCTAGTCAGAAGGGCAAAGGAAAATGAAGCTCTTCAACTAGTAAGAAGAAATCTGCTAATTCTTCATATTCAAAGAAGGAAGATAAAGATGAGAAGAAATCAGAAAAGCAGAAATTGTTTTGTAAGTACTGTAAAGGGAATGATCATATCATAAAGAACTGTTCAGAACTGGGTGCTAAAGAGGCAAAGAAGAAAGAGGCAGGAATGGTTGTTGCAGAGGCCTCTACACCAAAAATAGAGTCTACTAATCTTGCGTAGTTTCTTCTCTTCACTCGAGCCTGCCCCTACAGGGAATACTCTTACATGCACCAACAACTCCTCTTATCCTGTTATGGGAGTTAGTAAGATCATTTTGACTATTGTTGATGGTAGTTCTTTCACTGTTTCAGATGCTTTATTTGTGCTAGGGATCAAGAAGAACCTGTTATCAGTTTCCACCTTAGCCAAGATTGGCTTGGTTGTGAAATTTGTTGATGACAAGGGTACAGTTCATGATCTGTCAAATGGCGATGCGATTGATTCTCAGGCTATGTCAGATACAAAGCTTTGGCATGCACACTTTGGTCATCTGAATTTTTCTAGTTTGCTATGCTTGCAGAAATCTGAAATGGTGTCCGCTTTGCCCAAACTTGAGGCAGCTGGAAAACATGTTTGTGAAGGCTCTATTTTGGGCAAAATGAAGCATTCGTCCTTTCCAAAAGATGGTTCAATTCAGGCTACTCAAAAATTGCAACTCGTACATAGTGATGTATGTGGTCTTATACAGACACCTTCTTTTGGGAATTATCTTTACTTCGTGACTTTCATAAATGATTTTTCCAGGCATGCATGGGTATATCCATTGAAGGCAAAGTCCGAAGTGTTCATGTGCTTCAAACAGTTTTTTGTTTCGGCTGAAAATCTGTCAGCATGTAAAATGGGCACCCTCCGTTCTGATCGAGGTGGGGAATATATGTGTTCTGATTTTAATGAATTTCTAGCTGAACGTGGGATAAAACACCAGTGTACAGTGCCGTATACACCTCAACAGAATGGAGTTGCTGAATGAAAGAACAGGTCACTCATGGAGATGGCAAGGTGTATGGTCAAGAGTCACGCTTTATCACATAGTTTCTGGCTTGTAGCATATGTACTGAACAGGTGCCCCACTAAAGCACTATAGTCTATCACTCCATATGAGGGTTGGCATGACCGCAAGCCATCTGTTGCTGATCTGCATGTTTTTGGTTGCTTGGCATATGCATTGGTGTGTGAACAACATCGCAGAAAATTGGATGATAAAGTAGTAAAATGTATTTTTGTTGGGTATAGTTCTGAAAGTAAAGGCTATCATCTATATCATCCACAGACTAAATGCATTCTGGTTAGCCGTGATGTTGTTTTTGTGGAAGATGCTATTCAGCCATTGCTTTCATGTACTAAGGAGACATCTGTTAGCTCCAAAGACATGTATGATACTTTGCTACCTCTTTTTAGAGGTGGAGAGTCTAGTGCTGGTCCTAATGAGGAAACTTCTCAGCCTTTGTAGGTTTCATGTGATGATGTAGATAATTCCATTTCTAATGGAGATGTACATGATGCACTTATTAATGAGAGAGCTGATATTGAGC
>CM035421.1:30390992-30445992 GCA_020310875.1 Ceratopteris richardii | reverse complement strand
CATAATGCATATGCATATGCATATATACATACATACATACACATATATAATGCATACACACACATATGCATACATAATGCATACACGCACATACACACATATGCATACACACATGCATACACATACACACATAGACACATACACACACATAGACACATACACACACATAAACACATACACATGCACACACATACACATAGACACACACACATACACACACACACATATACACACACATACACACATAGACACATACACACATAATGATGCATACACACACATACACATGCATACACACATACACACACACATACACGCACATACATACACACACATGCATACATACACATACTTAATGCATACACACATACATATGTACACATATATATATTGATTTCTAACCATTTTGTTTTATATGTTAGGTATTATGGATCCAAGTAGAGAGAGAAAGGCGAAACTCACTCTCATAAAAAGTCTTATGAGAGCAAGAGTTTTGTCTGATACTCTAGGGGCCATAATGCGTAATTACTCAGAGATGTCTGATGAGGAGCTGGACTATACGATCCAGATGCTTACCCAGTGATCAGACGAGGGCTCTTCTGCCGCTCCACATGCAGGAAGAGAGCTATCTGCTCATAGGTATGTTTTTTTTTTCATAAACTTTTTTAATGATATTATAACACATATTTTTATTTATTTTTATCTATCTATTTTCAGGACACCTATACCACCTCTAGCACATGATAGCAGAGTAGAGTTGCCTATGAGGACATGCATAGGCACCTTAGGACTAGAGTGCGATATAGAGCGAGAGGGGAACATTGTGCACATAGGGAATGGATTGGAGTTCAAGAGAAGGATGCGGGCACTATGCGACTCTTCCCTGCGCTTTGTCGACTTACCGTGGAAGTAAGTAAAAATTTTTACATATAAATTGAAATAAATATCTCGTGTTTTATTTACATTGTTTTTTTTTGTAGCGAGCATGATGAGAAGGATAAAAAATACGTACTTAGTTCACTTGAGACAGAGTTTGGGAGAGGATGGTTGCTTAAGTGGTGTCTAAAAGAGATGCGGACACTTATGGCTCATCATCATGATAATGCACCGTATGCACTGCTTTTATGTATATATATGTGCATATGAGTATGTGTGCTTATGCATGTATGTATGTATATGAGAGAGAGAGATAGAGAGAGAGAGAGAGAGAAAAGAGTGAGACTAGAGGTATAAATACACATATACACACACATATACATCATACATGCACATTTACACACATATACATATACATGCACATTTATACATACACACACGTACATGCACATTTTTACACACACATACACATGCATGCAATTAAACACATATAATGAATACACATAGACACATACACATACTCACATACATGTACACATACTCACATACACATACACATGCATAATCATATGTACACACACATAGACTCATATAATCATATTTACATGCATGCATACATATACACATGCATATATACACACACAACACATGCATATGCACATATAGATACACATACATACACAACACATGCATACACATAAATAAATAAATAAATAAATAAATAAATCCTATTTCAAAAATCCTAAATTGAAAACACTAATTTCGATATTAGGGTTTTAAAACCGCTAATTTAAAAACTCTAATTCAACCTTTTAGCCATATGTTTGAAGTATATGTACAAATTGCATCTATTCCTCCGACGTCCTACTAGAGAGATGTCTCTCCTCCCAACCTTATGCCTCTATATATAGCTACTCGAATCAACAAGGATCATAATATATATAAAGATATATACACATCATGTAGATAGGGTACATAAATATAAAATGAAGTAGATATATTATGCATCACACATACATGCCTAAATGCACACATAAATATATATATACATACTAACATATTTACATGTACACATTTACACATAGACATATATACATATATACATGTAAACATCACATATACATGCCTACATGCACACATAAACATATATATACATGCATACATATTTACATGTACATATTTACACATAGACACATATACATATATACATGTACACAAATATAAACAAACAATCGTATCCTGCCATCCAAACAATCAAATTTTTTTTTTTTAATATAACAATCAAATTTTTCGCGAATATTTTGAGAGATGCATTAATAGTTTTAAAAGATGCGCGGACAAAAAGTGTCCATTGAATTCAAGTTCTTGTTCTTACCTTATCTAAAGTAAGAATAAAAACTTGCATGTATATATTTTTATACATACACATATATATATATATATATATATATATATATATATATATATATATATATATATATATATATATATATATATATATATATATATATATATATATATATATATATATATATTCATATATATATATATATGCATATATATATAAATAGATGAAAAATTAAAAATTATACCTTAATAGTGTCAAAACAGATACATTACTCCATCCAAAACGATTCTGAAGGTTGAGAATAAGTAAGCTCACACTTAGTCGTGTCAAACGACTTCCTTCATATACATGATTTAGGCATTCCTCTCAAAGATTTTTCTCATTTTTAGAAATCTCAATGCTCTCACTGTCATTTTGATACCAATCCTCAATAAAATCTGCCATGCCATCATCTTCATCATTGTCACACAAATCTTGTACTTTATCGTCTTTTGATATAGATCTTTCAACTTTGCATATTGCACAGGATTAGTTTTGCGTAGCCTCCTCATGGAAGCTTCTGATAAATGAGGTCTTACTGGTAATTGTGAATGCTGTGGAGGAATATCATCAACATCATATGTTGGAATCTACACATATAAATACAATTCATTAGTATTCCATAAATGAATAAGACGTAAACGTTAAATAAAACATTAAGTATATAAGTTATTAAATATGGATAGAAAATTTTTATTCTCTCTAGCTAAAAGGTGCTCTTGGAGGTCTACGCCATCCATAATTCACTAATAGTTCATCACTAGCATGTAATGTAGTAATAGCATTGACAACTATGTATCTTGATACATCTCTACTCATGTATGGTGATTCATGACTATTTTCACGCTCCTCAAATGTGCAATTAGTCCTTGAACTATTATGTAACCCTCGACTACTATTTATTAAACCTGCTATATTTCCATGTGTGTAAGGTCTTCCATCAATATATAATCTTTCATTTTCTACATGTAAAATCCTTCTACTAGTAAGGGATGCTGCATTCAAGCATATTCCATAAGTACTCATGCTTTGAGCATAACGTGAAAGTCGATGCCAATCTCCCCATCCATATATAGGACCACAAAATGACATAAGAGTGACTTCAGAGTTCAGAGGCACATACAAATACTCTACAATAAAGAGACCACGACCAGCATTAGTAATAGTGGATGGAGCAATCATATAGCGATTACCCCAAAAGTTGAAAACCTCTCCATCTAAAGGAAGTGGTCCTCTATTACATCCTCCATATCTTCTTCTATCATATGTTTGTACTAAAGAACAATCACGAGCTGGTAATGGATAATCTCCAGTCGTTTCATTCTCTAAACCATGAGGTAGAGGATTTTTAGAAACCTCTGCTTGTAATTGATGAACAACAAGTCCATGACCTGTACGAGGTATATTAACATTATGAGAAGAATTATCATAATCATCATCATCATCATCATAATCATCATCATCATCATCATCATAGAGCAAGTATTCCTGTATATCAACAGTTATTTGATTTTATATATGGTTTTTAAATAAAATAATGACATTAATATATACAGAAAATACATACCCAAGCATTATCACGTTGACTAGGTGATGGTGCATGCTCAAAAGTACCGTACTCTGCCTCATGTTCAATACATTCCAATCGTGGTCTTCGATACGTGCCATAACAAGAGTTACACCAACATATAATATGCTCTTCATAGTAAAATTCATCATAATTCCTATCGGAGAACACATGTGAAGTCGTTGCATGGGTAGGAGGTGGTGGAGTACTCTCTGATTGATCAAAATCTGCACATAATAAGAAACAAAAAAAATATATAAATTATGTATCCATCAAATATATTTAAAATTTAATGTTTGATATACTTACAGTATAAAGTCGTTGCACGATGAGGAGATGGTGGTGGAGTTCCATCTGATTGATTAGAATCTACAAATAATGGTATTTGATATTAATAATCTGATTATCTACATACACAAAAAATTCACATATATATATTTACACATACACACATATTCACATATACACATTTACACATACACATATATTCACATATACACAACTACACATTATTGTGGGATAAATGCATGTATTTTGTATGAATAAGTGTATATGCATGCATGTGTGTGTAGGTATATATGTGGATATGTATATATGTGTTTATGTTATATGTATGTATATGTGTATATGTATACATATATATATGCGTATATCTTTGCATGTATATGTGTATGTGGGTATGTGTATGTGGGTATGTGTATGTGTATGTGTGTGTATATATGTGTATGTATTCTGATTTTTTTTTTCTGTTTGAGATTAAATTAACAGTAGATATTGTATGGTAGAAAAAAATAAGAGGCAAGCTAACATACGATCTAAGTTGTGGCAGTTTTTTCGTAGACAGCTACGTCTTCAAGAGTCATTTCCTCAACAGAAGGTACACAAATTAATAGTTTATATTTATAATTTTTATATATTTTAGGAATTTTCTACATTTAATTTATGTATTTTTTTTCTTGAATAAACACGCTGCTGCAAAGAAGAGAGTGGAGTCGGGCCACACATCGCACCTAGGCCAAATGGGTCATAATCGTTTTCTAGCTACATTTGTACGTATATGTGTCATTGTGAGTATATTTTTTATTTTAGTTAAAATGCAAGTAACTAATGTTTTTTATTTGTTTCATTGCAGCGAAAGGATTATGGCCGATATCCTACGAAAGATGAGATCGAGTATGCTACACATTTTGGATATCGGCGTTTGAGCGAGTATATGCAAGATCATCCTGATGCCTTTTTGAGTATTTTTAAATTTTATATAATTATTTTATTTTTATGAATGGTTTAATTGTTTTATTTATTTATGTTTGTTATATGTAATACAGGAGTATAATGGAGAGACAAGTATGGATAAGGTGGAGAGACAGACACAGGAGGGACGATCTCGATCATCACAGGGTGATCATGACGGTGAGGATGAGGAAGATCAGGATGATCATGATATTGCTGCTGATGATGATGATCATGATGATGATGATTAGGATTTTAGTTTATTATGACATTGGATTATATGTATTTACATTGATATATATATATATATATATATATATATATATATATATATATATATATATATATATATATATATATATATATATATATATATATATATATATATATATATATATATATATATATATATATATATATATAATTTGTTTTTATCTATATATTTTTCATTTTAGTTATGTTTTGAATTATGTGTATGGTTAAGTAATGAAGAGTTTTGTTCTATTGATTGTTATTATTGTTTATATTAAGCATGTGTTTTAATACTTTAATTATATAATTCATTCATATGTGTGTACCTAAGTGTATATGTATGTAGTGTATATGTATGTATGTGCATGTGTATGTGTGTGTATATGTATGTATGTGCATGTGCATGTGTAAGTGTATATATGTGTATGAGTATGAGCATGTGCATGTGTATGTGTGTGTATATGTATGTGCATGTATATGTGTAACTCTATGTGTATATGTGTGTATGTGCATGTATATGTGTATATGTAGGTATGTGCATGCGTGTGTGCATGTGTATATGTGTTTTAATACTTTAATTATATAATTCATTCATATGTGTGTACCTAAGTGTATATGTATGTATGTGCATGTGTATGTGTGTGTATATGTATGTATGTGCATGTGCATGTATAAGTGTATATGTATGTATGAGTATGTGCATGTGCATGTGTATGTGTGTTTATATGTATATGTATAACTCTATGTGTATATGTGTGTATGTGCATGTATATGTGTATATGTAGGTATGTGCATGTGTGTGCATGTGTATATGTGTTCTAATACTTTAATTATATAATTCATTCATATGTGTGTACCTAAGTGTATATGTATGTGTTTGTATATGTATGTATGTGCATGTGTATGTGTGTGTATTATGTGCATGTGCATGTGTAAGTGTATAAGTGTGTATGAGTATGTGCATGTGCATGTGTAAGTGTATATGTGTGTATGTGTATGTGCATGTGCATGTGTAAGTGTATATGTGTGTATGAGTATGTGCATGTGCATGTGTAAGTGTATATGTGTGTATGAGTATGTGCATGTGCATGTGTATATGTGTGTATATGTATGTGCATGTATATGCGTAACTCTATGTGTATATGTGTGTATGTGTGTATGTGCATGTATATGTGTATATGTAGGTATGTGCATGTGTGTGAGCATGTGTATATGCGTGTGTACGTATGTGCATATATATGTGTATATATGTGTATAATGTATGTATATCCATGTGTATATGTATGAAACATGCATGTGTATGTGGATGCATTTCCATTTGCATCCATGTGCATGCATTTGAATGTGCTTGCATGTGGATGTGCATATACATGTATTTGCGTATATGTTAATGTGTGTATGTGTGTGTGTGTATGTATATATATATATATATATATATATATATATATATATATATATATATATATATATATTTATATATGCAATAATGCATGCATGTAAATCTTTTTATGTGGTTGTAGAAATATTTGTGCATATGCATGTGTATATGTGTGTATGTCTAAGTGTATGTGCACATGTATCTGTGTGTATATATGTGTGTGTATGTGCATGTGTATATGTGTGAAAGTGCATCTTCATCATGTATAAGTGTATAAGTGTATAAGTGCATATCAATAAGTGTGAGTATGCTATCTAATGAAAATAACACAATTCAAATGATATACAAAGAATAGAAATTGTACTTACAATAGTTAGCCATACTTTTTGCTTGATTTATTTCTTGAATAACCTGCAATAAAGAGAGAGAGAGAGAGAGATAGAGAGAGAGAGAGACAAAGAGAGAGAGATAATTCAAAGAGAGAAAGATGTAGAAAGAGAGAAATAGAGACAAAGGGAGACAATAAGAGAGAGCTTAGGTAAAACAACAATTCTGCATATACTTGCTTCAGCTCGTAAGCACAGCGCAATTGCGAACGTTGGAGAGCTCTTCGATCGGATGCATGAAAATGCCGATCGAAGAGCCTCCAACGTTTTAATTTTTGTCCATCAATAGACCGTCGTGTAAGCGATGCTACTCGTTGTCGCATAAGTGACATGTTTTTAGCATCGCTTATGCAATGGGAAACATCATCACCTATGCGACATAAAAGAGTGTCGCTTATGCGACGCTTTGTAAAAGCGTCGTGTTAGCGACGCTATGTGGGAGCGTCGCAGCCCCCTCGCGCCACAAGT
Organism: Ceratopteris richardii; assembly: GCA_020310875.1. Taxonomy (NCBI): domain Eukaryota; kingdom Viridiplantae; phylum Streptophyta; class Polypodiopsida; order Polypodiales; family Pteridaceae; genus Ceratopteris; species Ceratopteris richardii. Next base: position 30,438,448 of record CM035421.1, on the reverse strand, counting down.
CGCAAAAAACAACGTTCACTTCATCATTTAATTGACGGTCTGCGCACGACACTAATTATGATGCATGTTGCAATTTTATAGCGATAAAATTCTGTCACCTTAACCGTCGCTATACGCCCGTATTCCTTGTAGTGTATTGCCACTCCTATGGAGATAGGTTTACGATTGAGTCCTCATGATGCTGGAGATGCATTTGATTCTGTTCTCTATCAACAAGCTGTTGGATGCTTGATTTACTTATGCATTACTCCGCCAGATATTCAGTTTGTTGTCTCATAGATGAGCAGGTTTATGCATTGCCCAGAAGTCAAGCATTGGAAAGAAGTTAAGTGCATCTTTCGCTATTTGAGTGGTACTCAGCTACTTGGGTTGTTTTATCCCAAGGGGGGATCACTACCGCCAGATTTGCATGCTTTTTCTGACTTTGATTGGGCTAGTTGCTATGACACTCGTGTGTCCACTAGTGGCTTTTGCTTCATGCTTGTTAGCTCATGTATATCTTGGTTGAGCAAGAAGCAGCCTACTGTGGCCACTTCGAGTTGTGAGGCTGAGTATAGGACAACTTTCACAACGACTCTTGAGTGTGTGTGGCTCAGATGCCTTATGGCTGATTTGGGTGTTGGTAAGACTTCTGCCACCACCATCTTCAGTGATAGTCACACCGCATTGGCAGTTGCGAGGAACCCTGTGTTCCATGCTCGCACTAAGCACATTGAGGTGCATTATCACTATGTCAGGGAGAGGTTCTCTACTGGGGAGATCAGCTTGGCATATGTGCCCATGTAGGAGAACATTGCAAACCTTTTCACGAAGGCTCTGCCTAGGGAGAAGTTTGAGGCTTTTAACAAAGCTTTGGGTTTAATTCCTTTTGTGGAGTTATTTCCACATAGCTTGGCACTTCCTTATACATGAGTGCCAGATCCTTGTTCACCGCATCACTCCTAGGGGGTATTTGTTGATATATTTAGGTAGTGATGTGTGTGAACACACTAGGACTGCCGGGGCACTTTTTTCCCTCTTTAGGAGGTTTTTTCCCCGGCTTGTATATACGCCTATTGCCCTAATGGGCACGCGTGCTTCCGCAAACTTCTAACTCCAACAGATCCCTAAGATCCACTATGATGGGGCTTGGTAAGGGATAGCCCTAAGGCTCAATAGAGAGAAAGAGGTTTACATGAAATTCACCCTACCCAAAGGTCATACATTGTTGTGCCAAAGGAAGGATGTGTCTAGCAACATATGGGGATTGAACCCCCACCCCCCATCTTAGAGGGAATCAGGCTAACCACAACATCATGAGTGCAAGGACCTAGAACTCGAATTTTGTCATGTAGAAGTGTAGAATGCTACTTCTTCCAAGCACTCACATTAGGATTTATCATATTTGTTCTTTTATCTCGAAATTGAGTCCCTTTGGAGCATGTGTATTGCTCACGTTTGGAATCATGTCGACATAATGGTTTCCAATGATGCCATATAGACTCTACATGGGAAACCACCACTTGTGGCATGAGGCAAATTCTCAATGGCATTAGAGGTGACAAGCAATTACAATCGTTTACCACATCCTCTCATCTCATCATGGATGTGTAAACTCTAGACTTCAACATCTTTCTTCCATAACTCTTCAATCAAGAGGCCAATAATAGCATAAAGAAAGGTGACTCCAATCATCATAATTTAACTAGACTTGCTTTATATGTAGATAAGAAGGACAAGAAGCTGAAAGGCAAGAAGAAGGAAGAAGATGAAGAGGAGACTTTGCAAGACAACTTTGCAGGCAAAAGTTAGTGGAAAGGAAATAAGAAAGGACCAAAGCATGACAAGAATAAAGTTCATAATGTTCAACCTTGGAAAGGAAATAAGAAAGGACCAAAGCATGACAAGAATAAAGACCATAATGTTCAACCTTGTGCCATCTGTGATAAGGCCAATCACATCGCTCAAAATTTTTGGTTCAATGGGAAGACCCAGAAATAAAGTGGAAGAGGAGGATATGCCAGCACTAGAGGCAAATGTGGTCACAATTTCAACAATAAAAATAAAGGCCTTAATAGAAGGCACTGCAAAAATTATTTTGAAGACAAACAATATGAAGGCTTATTTCTCTTGCTGAATCTAAGCCACAAGGAAGGTAAAGAAGATGATCATTTATTCTACATAGATTCAGGATGTTCAAATCATGCTGCAAGCAACATAGTTCTCTCCTATCTGATTTGGAAAGTTCAAAGCATAGATGTGAAGTTCAAATATGAGTTGACTCAAAGCATAGTGTGGAGAAGATTGGTAATGTTGAAGCTTCCAATGGCAGGTCATAATATTATGAGCAAGGTACTCTATGTTCCCACTGTCACAATAAATGTTATAAGTGTAGGCCAAATAGTTGAGAAAGGCTTGCAAGTTAGGTTCACCCAACACGGAGCTTTTGTGGAAGCTCCATGTCAAGGCTTCAAGAAGATAATGAGAGGTGAAAATCATGTTAGGATCTTTACTTTTGAAGTAGGAGAAACCAAAAACATAGCTCTATTCAACTTTGCGTATCAAACCCTAAGTGAGCTTGAAGTGTGGCATAAGAGGCTAGCTCATGTGAATGGAAGAACCTTGAAACATATATGAAGGGATCAAAGTTTTCTTGGATTAACAAACATATGAAAGCAACACATGATCAACAAATGTGATGCATATAAGATAACCATTCAACCACAAAGGCAACATCCACAACAACGTATTGGAGTTAGTACATGCAGATGTATAAAACTATTGGAGAGGTATGCAAATCAATCTCACGGGTCGCGCAATGGTTATCAGCACGTTCCTCATTTCATCAACCATTTACTTCCTCTCTTGTTGGAGACCGAAAGAGCAAGAGCTATCCAAACTGGAAAATATTTGTAGAAACTTCATTTGGAGGGGAGACCACAACAGGAGGGGGGGACTAGAATCAAATGGTCCATCTACACTAGTGTTGCTCTAGCACAATGGTGAGAACCACGTTAAGAAGCTTCACCTTCTTAATTGTCAATCCGCGGAAGAGATAGGAGTGATATGAAGATCGTGAATGTGAGATGAAGTGAGAGTGAAGGTGAGAAGCATAGAGATGCACACACACATACACACACACAATGAAGAGACAAGCAAGGCACAATGGAAGGTGAGAAATTAACTCTATTACTCAAGAACACTATTACAAGCTCAAAACAACTCTAACCTCAAACAAGCTAACCTCAAAAATGAGCTCTCTAGCTCTTTTTATAGTTTCTAGACTAGTTTTGACCGGTTTCACATCTAGTGACCGGCATAGTTAAAAAATAGGTCCTAGATGCTATTTGAAAGGGTAAACGGTGTCTAAAAATAACGAAAATTGATATGCTTGTTCTACCTAAGCTCCTCAAGCTCGAGGACTGCTCGGCTTGCACAAAATGGAGCTATGGATTACAGAATGGGGTTTTCTATGTTACATATGTTACAATAGTGATAAAAATCACTGTTGGAGGTTTTTGGAAAGTATTTGAAAACATAATTCTTTGAAAAAAGATTTGACTGGCTCCCTGCTCCGTCGTTACATGCTTCCGCGTCTTCTATGCCTCTGGCTGCTTCCAACACCCCCCTCCCTCTCGCTTTTGTCGTCCCTGACAGAACCTTGTTGTGAGGTCTGCCGGATATAGTTCTGTAGGAGGTCTTGAGCGAGGGTGTGCTCGGAGAGACGAATGCCTCGGGCCAGATCTGCCTCGAGTTTCTCCCAGTCAATTGGTTGCGGTTCTTGCGGTGGCGGGAGCTGATAGTGTGTGGAATAGACCATTCATTCACAAGTAAATAAGTTTAATAAATGTGTAGGCCTGCTTATGAATACCTCTGAATGGTATTCCCAGAAGCTGGTTGTGAACATCTCTTCGAATGTCTGCTTGTAGCACGCCGGTAGATATTTTATTCTACAATGCTAGACATAACACACCCGTAGCGATGGCATTGTACTCATATCATATACCAGATCGAAATTGCCATGCTCAAAGCTCGGGGTGTCGACATGAGGTGCCTTGACGCGTCGGAAGACTTTAAAAATCATTTGCATCATGTCAAAGATTTTGACAGTCATATGCGCCGCTATATCGTCCATATGCTTTAATCTAGGGAGCCAATGGCGAATTGTAGCCATCATGTAGCCTACAGTTGGTAACTCGATGGGTGGCTTAAAATAGGGGTAATTCAACCAGTCCTGACACTGCTTATTGTTTTGTACCTTAATAGCAAAGGCAGTCCAGGAGCGGCGTCGTGGTACTGGTCCCCAACATGGGTTGTACTTTAAGTGCAAAGGTGTCTTTACCCATGTACTCATCATTTCTGGATACTTCTGTAGTAAATCTTTTCACCACTCTGGTTGATAGATCTCTCCTTGCTGCGCATCTAGTGGCAAATCATCCTCCTCGAACTGAGTCGCATGTGATGGTTTCTTACCTGTTTCTTTCTCAATGGCTAACTGGTATTCGGCCATTAACATAAAATACGGTTTATACTGTAGCTCGTGCCCAGATATGTATCGTCGCGGGGCCAAATGAGCAAAGAATGGAGATTGTAAAATTCTTTCTTCTATCATCGCCATGGCATGTAATTGTGCCTCTACTCTAGCTGAGTGCATTGTTCCAAGTTCCTCAATTATCTTCATCCACGCGGGGGTCGGGAGTTCGTAAGTCCTCTGGCCTTCAGCCGTGACGCGTCCGCCTGGGATGGGTTGTGGCTCGTATGCCTCTTCAAACGTTTCCTCCACCGGGATGGTGACAGTTTCTTCTTCAACTGGTAGCTCAGGTGGGGAATCTCGCCTTGGTGGTGCTTCATATACTGCGATCCTTGATTCAAGGTTTGATACCTGGGCCCTTAATGTGTTGAGTTCCTCTAAGACGTCAGGAGAGGGTTCCACAGGTGCTGGTATGTCTGGGTGTGCCGGTGCTCGTAACTGGAGTAATTTATGATCTTCTTTGAGTTTCTGTAACTCCTCATTCATGCGGTCATATTCATCTAGCAATCTTACATGATCTTCTAGCAGCATCCTCATCAAGTCTGAGGGAATGGCTTTGAACCTGCTAGGACTGAGTGGTTGGTCTAGGTGGTCGAGCGCTGCTTCTAAGTTTTCTCGGTTCTGATCCTGTAAGCGCTGGTTTTCTTCCTTGGCGGCTGCTAGGTGTCTTCGTAGTAAGCCCATGTTTCGTGTTAGCGTTGCATTGCGGACTGTCTGGGCTCTTAATAAGTTATCCAGGTCAGCAGTGGCTTCCTTGGTCTTTTCTTCGCTTTCTAGTTCCAATTTGTGATATGCCTCGCGTAATTCCTAGTATCGGGTGTTCAGAGAGGCATTCTCAATAGACAATAAATTAAGCTGTGACTGTAAGTCAGTGGTTGTCCTCTGCAGCTGCTGATAATTATTACCAAGAGATGTGAACTCATCTCTTACTTGCGTCATACATATGAACATCTGTTGGAATGCATTATCTACAGTGGGTGATAGTATTAATGGGGTGCTAAATGAAGATGCAGTGGTTGTAGATGCGAAGGGAATGGGGAATGGGGGTGGGAAGGTGGATGCTGTAGTGATTGTTGAAAATTGTGATGTGCCTAAAAATGTTTGTGCCGTGAGTGAAGTGAGTGATGGTGCAGTGGGTGGTGAGATGTCCATCTCATTGGACGTGTCTAGTGCGGTGACTATGAATATGGGTGTGACTGTGGGTGCTTGTGCTGGTGTAAATACGGGATTTACAAAGGTTGAGGAGTAATTTACAGGGGGGCTGGCTGGTGCAGCTTGGTGGAAAGGGGAAATAGGGGTTACCGTGAGTCGGGGAGGTGAGACTGGGGAGAAGGTTAATGGCGGTGGGAATGGGAAAAGGGGTCGTGGAGGTGTGGGGAAGGACGGGAAAGATGGATGGAGGAATGGGTTGAATGGAAAGGTGGATGTGTGAGGGGGTAGACTGGGTCTAATGGGTGCAGGAATTGTGGGGTGAGTGGTCGTAAAGACAATTTCTGCTACGCCATCGGCGAATGAAGATGTTGGTCTGGGAGAAGGAGGGTGAATAGGGGAGGCTGGAGGGATGGGCGGTGATGGAGGAGCGGTTGGGGTGGTCGGTACTTCAGTGACTACTGAGGTATGTACAGTTATAGCGCGGGGTGGGGAATCTACAAGGATGGTTCCTGCTGCCAACGAACTTTCGGGGACGAGGCGTGTCTCCCTGTCTTGTTCTGAAGACTGTGCTCCTGTTGGTGCATGAATGTATTCGTCGGGCTTTGAAAGTAGTCGTACTCTGCGGGGGTCAAACTGTGGTAGTGGCTTTCTTTGCAAGTACCTAAGTGCTTCGTTGGAGCCTACTGATTTGACTAACTCTCTGAATCCTTTGATGTATGCGTCTTCGAATCCGCCTGTGACAAGTTCTTGTTCTATTATCGCTTGACTCTCTTCCTCAGTCAGCTTTTTGCATGCCCAAACCTTTTCCATAGTTCTATACAGCTTCTTAATAGCCAGTGTGTAAGTGGATGCTTCGTAAGTTTCATCTTCATGGGTACTTGTATCACCATGTGTGTCTGTTTGTTGGCCTTGGCCATCTGTCTGTTCATGCTCTTGGGATTCGATAGTGCCCTGGCTTGCTTCGTCATCGCCTTCGTCGTCATCGGTTGCTGTTCTTTCGTCATCAGAGCTAGAAACAATCTGCCCTTGTGGCTAATCCCTGGGTGTGGTAGGGTAGCTAGGCCTTTCAAATTCTTGAGAAAACAATTGTCCTTCTGAAAACTGGAACTCATTGGAGAATGCATCGGGCATCTCAAAATCAAAAGTTGGATCCAGTTGTGCTGTTTGTTCTGCTTCTAAATGGGGTATTGGAAAAGAGAACGCTTCCGCACCAATGGTGGTGGGAATTTCAACTGCTGTGGTGATAGGTTCTGTGGTTGTGGCTGCTTGGGGTGCAACAGTACTGGTGGTGCCCTCCGTTACAACTGGTCTTGATAATCTGATACGAATAGGTTGTACTGTGGGAGTGGCTGCTGTCGGTGACTGCTCTGGAGATGGTTGTGGCAAGGGTGATTCTGGGACTTGTAGGCATGGGATAGTGCCTCTCATCCGCTTTCCGGCTCTACCTTTGCTAGCCTTTCTAGCTTTCTTTGTGGTTCCTTTAAATGCCTTCAGTTCCTCACTAGTCATGGTGCACTCTATGGGTAAATCATATGCCAAACACATATATATAATCCTTGTAAGTGCACAACATCCATTGATGACCTTCTTTCGTTCCCATCTATGTTGTGCCAAATAGAACTGATCAATTATCCAGCTAGCTAGATCAACCGTTTGGGGTCCAGTACATGCTAAGTATAAACCAAACCAGATTCTCTTGTGGGGCATGGTAAAACGATCCTGAGCTGGGAAAGCAAAATGCTGCATGCATATCCGCAATGGCTTGGAGAGCTCAGGGGTTATAGATGAAATATCCTCCCACTTAGTAACATCACCACGTTTCATCTGCTCTGGGACTAGCCGTTCTCTCTCTGTCGGAGTATGCGTTCCATGTATTTTGAGAGCTGCACGAATTAAATCTTTGGACAAATAAAACCTTCTGAATGGAGGGTAATTTACCAAGGATGGTAACATGAATGTTCCGGGTAGATCCTTGTTCTCTGAAGCTGTCAAGGTGGTTACTAGGTAAAAGGATCTGTAAAAATCGGGTTTAGGCAGAGGGTCACTAAAATATTCTGTAAATCCCGCTCGTGCCCAAACGTGCGTTAAATCTTGTGTATTCTGCAGTCCTTCAAATTCTCTTGAGAAGAACTGGTACTTGGTCCATGTGCGAAGATCAAATGCCAAATTGGCCTCAAATATGAAATTAGCTTCTGCTAATGGTCCTGCTAGGCCTTGAAACTAGTGAGAATTACGATGAATCTTCTTAGTATATCCTCTAGGAGGATCGTCGATTGGCATGGGTCCTGGAAAACCTTGAAACTCTGGTGGTTGCATCGTAGGATAAGATTCCGCGAGTAATTCTCCAATATTGGCCATTGGTGTGCTTTAATTATGATCCCATTAAGGTGAGACCGCAATCCCTTTCCATAACCGATGTGTAACCCGTGTAGCCAAGTGTCATGAAGTGATTGATGCAATGATTATTTGCAAAACTAATGCAGGTCTCTAGACGCCTACATTGTCAGGTTATGCATACATTTCTTGATGAGCTTTTATTATGCATGATGTGGGGTTTTGGTGTATGAATTTATACAAGGTTTGGTTGAGGGTGAATTACTACAAGGGTGGAGTTTAAACGGGGTGGGAGAATTGTTAGATAAGGGGGTACAAGAAGACGTCTGGATACGTTTTGGTATCCATTTCCTAAGAGTCTTTGAGTGGGTGGTGTGTTTCTGCTGAGGGACGAAAAGTGGTATCGGGTTTGGTGGTATTGAAGGATGGAAAGATTTCTGAGGGGTATATATTACATGGCTTGAGGGTTGGGCTATAATACATTGTTTGGGTACCCAAATCTGCGTGGGTGTGGGTCGATTGATAAGATACTTCTTGGCGATCCAAATCTGCCGAGTATTTGTACTTGGGGGAGAAGACCGAGGGGACTTTGGATGCTGACTCTGCTTGTGTTGCAACTTTGTCCTATTCTCGTCTGCAGTGTTGCCAATAGCCTCTGGTTGCTGTCCTTTTGGCACCCATATTTGTTTCGTGCCACTTGTTCTGTGATGTTGATACTCCTGCTTTCTTTGCCTTGTCTGGTGGTGTCGTCGGTCTGGGTTCCTCTGTTGTGGTTGACTCGTTCGTGGTTGGGTTTGAGAGCTCCATTGGACGCTCTGCTTTGGAAAAGAAGGGAGATCCAACACTTGCGTGACCTGCCCATTAGGAAGTGATTCGTTATTTATCTTTAATCTAGGCCAGTCTGCAGCAAGTTTGGAAGGATGAGCACCGCAGGGTGTTGTGCTCATTTGGCCGCTGATGCAACCCACCTGACCGCTGATTGTGTCCATCTGCCCGAGCGGTTGGGTAGCTGCCCCTTCTAGTTTGCAGGAAGCCCCAGGGAAGATCTCCTGTCGTCCTTCTGATTGACAACTGTCCATAGCCAAGCCCGAGTGGGTTGGTGTAGATGTAACGTGACTGATCTGACCCAAGATCTCGCGGTCTTCCGTCGCATGCATTTCATAGGGTCTAGGGTTACAAACCTCAGTTGGAATGCCGTTAGGGAAGTCAAGCGGTATCACTCGCTTCTGTTCTAAGGTTCCAATTTGTAAGGAGCCTTGTCTAAGATTTAGGTCCACTGAGTGATCGTATAGCCAATCTTGGCCAAGGATTAGGGGTTCTATCAGGTCGTCATCATGGCACACTAGTAGCTTCGCTGTCATGGTCACTTCCTTAATGAGGATAGGAAGGTCCACCTCAACCATGCAAGGGGTTTCCATGCCTCCTAGCCCTATGAGGTATGCCTCAATTGGCCGCATTTCTATTCCTGAATCCTTATAGTGGGACCATCTAATCGCACTAGTCGCAGCACCTGAGTCAATTAAAGCCCTGACCTCTTGGCAAAGGTTGTCGTGCTCTAGCCTGACTGTAATGAATGGTCTCCTGTCCACTATACTAGGATGAGTGGTTGACTTTACTTGACACATGGCCATGGGATATGTGGGTGTAGTTTCCAGATGGTTATAATGTTCTCTCCCTAGTCCTTGTCTTCTTAACTTCATGCGTTTAATGCGTTCTATTGCTTCTGCCTGAGCTTCCGCTTGTATTCTATTTTCTTCCTCCTTACGCTTCTTTGCCAACGTGAGTCGTCTAAGCATATCCTCAGTAAGAGGTTCCTTATATAGCTTGACTCTAAGCCACTAATATAATTAGGCATTACGTCTCCTTCTATGGTGGCTAACTGTACTGCTCCACTTGTTGAGAGTCTGTTAATGATTATAGGTCCATAACCTCGCTTTTCTAACTTCCGTGTGTGTTGTTTCAACGTATATACTAGAACTAAATCTCCTTCTTTTAGGCCTTTATCTTTCACATGTGCATCAAAATATGCTTTCTGTCGCTTCTTTGCTGCATATATTCCTGCTGCTGCCTTTAGCCTGGTTTCTCCTAATCGTTCCAAGTCCATTATTCTTGCTGATAATTCATGGCCGGTCCACTGATGTTCTTGTGCAACCTTAAGGGTCGGTATCAAGAAGTCCAAAGGAAGCACAACATTCTGACCAAAAACCATCTGAAAGGGAGTTGCATTGAGTATGGTCCTGTAGGCCACTCGATATGCCCAAACAGCGCGGTGTACTGTTTGTCCCAATCTAAACGTTTGTTGTTCACGAGTTTCGTCAGTACGTTACAAAGGATCTTATTAGTGCTTTCAACCTGACCATTGGCCTGAGGATGATATGGTGCGGATTTCTTGTGAATCACCATAAAATCCTATAACAAATATTCAATGACTTGGTTAAGAAAGTGAGTGCCTCGATCGCTCACTAACTCTATAGGCAGTCCATATCTTGTAAAGACATTCTGAAATAAGAATTTTGCAGTTGTGTGTGCATCATTCTTTTTCGTGGCTTTTGCCTCTACCCATTTCGTAAGATAATCCGTGGCAACAATAATGTATTCCGCATGTGTACCTTTTGCAGGGGGGTTAATGGGTCCTACAAAGTCTATACCCCACTTAGAAAATGCACGTCGGCCCATCATGGGTTTCAATGGCATTTCATCTCTGCGAGTAGGAAACTCAGTTCTTTGGCACACATCACATCTCTTTACATAGGTATGAGCATCCATGTGAACAGTGGGCCACCATAATCCTGCAAAGAGGATGGCTTTGATTATCCTATCGGGTCCAAAATGACCTCCTGCAACACCTTGGTGTGCAGTCTCTAATATGCTCAGATAATCGCTCTCATGAACACATTGTCTTAGATATCCATCTCGTCCTCTTTTGTATAGGTTATCAGCAATAAGTGAATAATCTTGAGCTTCCTGCTCTAGACTGCGTTGTCGAGCTAAGGTCATTCCTTGAGGGAATGTCTTCGTCCTCAAGTATGTCACTAATTGTTCACACCAGTCTGGTGTGAGAGACACGTGATATAATGTAGCATGCTCTACTGGTGGTCTTTCACAACAAACATTGCATTCCTTACACAACCTGTAGACATCTGCTTCCATCGTAGGCCAATATACTCCTAATCTATGCAGAGTCTGTACTGTTCGATGTTTTGAATGATGTTGCTTTAATGCACCTATGTGTGCTAATTGCAACCAATTCGCATGTTCTGATTCATCTACACAACAAGCAAGAATCTTTTGATTATCCTGTTTATATATGCTTCCTGCCATTATTTGGTATCTCTGAGACTTGGTAATCTCTCCCTCTTTGATCTTTATCCTAGGATTCTTGGGTCCATATGTGAGAATAGGGACTATAGGCTTAGCCCATTCTGGTGCTATCTCAAGGTTAAACAAATATGCATCTGGTAACTCATCCACTACTCCTTGAGGGGCTTTGCCTGAGGTTAATCTTGAAAGGTGGTCAGCTCTAAGATGTGTCTTTCCTTTCCTGACTACGACTTCAAAATCATACTCCATGAGTAATAGAAACCAACGTATTAGTCGTCCTGTGTTACATGGCTTGTTGACTAAGTACAATAGGGCTTGATGATCTGTAAAGAACTTGAACTTATTGGCCAACAAGTAGTGCCTAAACTTCTTTACTGCGTAGATCATCCCTAATCCTTCTCGTTCCGTCGTGGTGTAATTTCTTTCTGCTGCGTTCAATTGTCTGCTCGCGTAAGCTATGGGGAGATCTATGTTACCTTCATTCGTGGGTTGTGCTAACACGCATCCTATGGCATAATTGGATGCATCCACATGTACATGGAATGGCTTACTCCAATCTGTCCATACAAAGTTGGTTAAAAGAGAGTACAAAGGCTTGGCTATGATTGCATACATGTGTATGAATCTCCTATAATAACCGCAATGGCCCATAAATGCTTGTACCTCTTTCACATTAGTTGGTCTAGGTAATTCTGCAATTACCTTCACTTTTTCCTCATCCGTAGAGATTCCATTTTTTGACACAATGTGTCCTAGAATTTTACCTTGTCTGACCATGAAAACGCATTTTTCTGGGTTCAAACAAACCTGATATTCTCGACATTTGTCAAATATTTGTCTCAACTCTGGGATATGTGGCTGTCTTACATTTGAATGTGCACATAAGTCATCGACATAAACTTCCAAACTCTTGCGTAAGAATTCCTTAAAAACATGACACATGAGTCGCTGGAAAGTGGCGGGTGCATTTGTTAAGCCAAATGGCATTACCCGAAATGCCAATATGCCCCATTCAGTGGCAAATGCCGTCTTGTGTTGGTCCTCTGGAGCAATGGCTACTTGATTATAGCCTGAAAAACCATCAAGAAAGCTATAAACTTCCTTGCCCGCAACTCTTTCCAATAGATGTTCTGTGATAGGAAGAGGATAGCTATCTCTAATCGTTGCGGCATTAACTTTTTTAAGGTTAATACAGACACGCAATTTTCCATTCTTCTTGGGCACTACCACAATGGGAGATACCCATTCGGTATGCTCAATCTCATAGATGAATCCTGCTTCTATCAAGCGATCTATCTCCTCTTTAATCTTAGTAGCGTAGTTATCATTGTACGTGTAAGGTTTCTGTTTTGTAGGTTTTGCATCTAGAGTCATAGGGATTCTATGAGAACATATATCTGGATCTACTCCTTTCAAATCTTTGTAACTCCAAGCAAAAACATCTCTATATTCATGCAATAGGGCAACTAATTCTTCTTCTTCTTCCTTCGTCAAGTCATGCCCTATGTATGTACACTTTTCTTCTTCTCCTTCTATGGCTACTTTTATTTTCTTGGTTTTCTCTCGGTTTATCATATACTTGTCCATCATTCGCCTTTCTATTAGGCATTCGTACCATGATTCTTCTCTCTTCGATTTCATATTTCTTGAAATTCTCGGGTACTTCAAACAAAGATTCTTCTTTTTCTGACATGGTTTCTTTCTTCTTTCTTTTCTTGCCTTCACTCTTAGTAGTCACTTCTGTGGCTAATCTCACCTCATTCGTAATTTCCTCGTGTCTCTGAGGGTGAGTCTCTACTTCGTAGAAATATTCTTCCTCTCATGCAAATGGAGAGTCCATGATAATTGATTCTACATCAAAATCGCTTGCATCCTCAAATGCCTCAGTGTTAGGTTCACACTCTTCTAAAATTGAATCACTCATGATTGGCTCTATCGTGAAAACTGATATGTCATAGCCATCCTCGTCACAGTGGGGAGTCCATTGTTCTTCATTGATGGCTACATCCATGGGGTTCAAACTCTTCGTCAGGGAATACTACAGGCGCGTAAGCTGGATCTTGAAGGGTTCGTGGATTTTGTTCTGCACCTAAGGTCCTTGCTTCTAATCGTTCTTCCTCTTGTTTGGCTACTTTACACATCCATAGATGAGTATCCTCATGCAACCAAGAAGGATCTAATTCTAATGAGTGCACGTATTCCGTCTCTACTGGTGTCTTATGGATGGTATTCCATTGTATTGGGGGTACATCTCGATGTGAAAAGTCTTTAAGATTGACTTTGGTAGTCACTCCTAAATGTTGCAAGTACAAAGAATTAGCTCCCCAATCTTGTACAATTTGCAACTGACGCATGAATGGTCGTCCCAATATCATCTCATAAGCATGATTTTTTGCAAAGTCACAAATGGCGAAAGTATGCTCAAATTCTACACCACAAGTGGTGAGAGATATGCCTTCTAGTAAGCCTAATGGTTTTTCTATGTGTCCATCAGCCATTTGTAGCTTCATCCTGGTAGGTCTTAATGCTGGCTTACCCCAACGTTTCCATAAAGCGGTGGTAGCGATGGCTACGTCGGCTCCTGAATCTAAGATGGCTTTTGTGGTGTAGCCCTGATGGGTTATCGAAAGATAAGTGTTACCTTCCTCTCCTTCGCTTACATCTCCAATCTTTTCTACGGGTATTTCCGGTACCTTCTTATGTGATCCTATTTGTGAGGGAGTAGTAGCAAGCTCAGGGAATTGATTTGCTACATGCTTCCACAGTTCTGGTTTTACCTTCAATAATTCCTCCAGAGTGAGATTACACTGTACTTTGCTATTCTTGATCACTTCCGTGTTTCTAGGGATTACTGATTCTTCATTCCTCACTATTATCGTGGGTGCTCTCATACTAATAGACTTTGCTTCCCAAGGTCCTGTGAACTGAGGTAATTCTTGTAAAGAATTAGATTCAAAAGCTGTGTGTTCACTCAGTTGTTCCTCCTCTACCTCATCGTAAATAGAGGGAATGTCTTGGGGAAATTGCTCTTGCAAGTCGTCTATTTCTTGAATAGGAGGATGAGTTCCTTGTTCTTTTCTCCATGTCTCTTCTTGGATTTCTCTCAAAAATTCATGTGAATATATATGTATGGAAGACAAATTGTCTTGACTTTCTGTATTGGGTACTTGAGACAGGGATGGTGCATTCCTTTCCTGTGTCTCTGGGACAATGGGGTTCCTATGCTGATCCTTTTTCTCTTTGCTCTCTATCAAGTATTCTAGCCTCTCCATTAGTCCTTGAAAGTGTACTTCCGGTTTTGCCATGTTATTCCAATTAAGATATCTAGAGGCTTCGAACAAAGCTTGTGCTAGTTCTACCATCTTCATGCAAAGTTTAGTTCTCTCAATTTCTAGATCAGCTCGAGGGTAGTTTTTGCTCATTTTAGCTACCTGAGGTCCCTCTTTTAATCTAGCCTGATATGCACGAAACATCATGTCTAGATTTTTTGGTATGGGTTCCGCTAAAATTGATCCTGATTTCTGAGCTGGATTCTCTTGATTCAAGTCCTGTGAAGTCAATTCTAGGATTTTGGCTCTAGATTCCTTCAAACTTCCTTCCAACTCAGTTATCTTTTTACTCCACTTTCTCTTTATCCTTTCTCTAGAATCTTTCCAAGATTTTGTCTTTTTACTGCTAGATTCTGCAACTTCACTACTTCCGACTACTTTCTCCTGATTAAGCTGTTGGTTCTGTAAGAGCGTCTGGGCTCTTGTTATAGCTTGGATAGGCACGTATGTAGGGTTGGATCCATCTGCGTTGTTCACAATACCTATCACGTTGATCAGTGTCACATTCGAAGCGTTAACTGGATTTTTAGGACAATCTTTGATTATGTGCTCTTTCCCACAATCAGCACAAAAGCCTTGGATATTATAGTACTGTGATTGTCCTGCTATCGGGGGATGTGGACAATCCTTTATGACATGATCTCCTTGGCACCTAAAGCATGGTCTTCTAGGGCCCTGTGGTCTTTGTTGTCTCAATTGGGGCCGTGGATTTGGGTTTGTGTACATCACATTAGCATAGTCTGGCTCCCAACTAGGTTCCACTAGTGGACTATCATAATGATATGTTTCTACGTGTTCTGGTGACTCTGTGTAATATGCGGGTGGACTATCTACATGCGTAGAGTCAAAACTGTTCGAATTCGGGTCACCCTCTGTGATCAAAGGTGAAGAAGGCACTAAGGCCCTACTTAGGTTCTCTTCTGCAGCAACGTATTTGACTGAGATGACATTCGCTGGTGGGGGTGGCTGCTGAGCTAAGACAGGTTGAGGTCTCTGTTGAGCCTGGTATGGGTAGTTCTGAGGAGGCCTATAGTAATAAGGCTGAGCATTGTATTGGCCTTGATACCTACCTAGCTGCGGGTATGCTTGCGGGTAGTTCTGTCTCACGGTCTGTTTGTTGTATGGGCAGTCCTGAGCCGTATGATTCGTGTATCTTCTCTCAATTATACAGTATTGGCCACTAGGGTTGGCTTGTGGTTGTGGTGCATTGAGGCACACATTTGCCAAATGATTTCCACCACAGGTGTAACAATGCTTGTTTGTTAGCACCCTAGGTTTACTAGAAACTCCTAGTTTCTGGGCCACTTTTTCTGCAAGGTCTTCTATTGAGCTAGACAATTTTGTGGATGCTAGAGATGAACAGTCTGAGTCCTTATAGACCTTTGAGAGTTCCAACTCATCTCCTAAGTTGTCCTCAATGTCTATACAAATTCTTATACATTGCTCTAGCATTCTAGGCTCTTTTAAGTACACATAGGAGCGTAGTTTAGAGCTCAACAAGCCATCTAGAAACAATGACACTTCCTTAGCTTGTGAGGGTAGCTCTTGCATTGGACATCGTTCAACATATTGTCTAAACCTACGTCCTGCGAGTCTAACTGTTTCTTGAGGGGTCTGTTTAAAGCTATGAATCAACGAAGACGTGTCATGTCTAATCCCACTTTTAGAGAATTCAGTGATGAATGACTCTAAAAAGTGATGGATGTCTCTAAATTGCCTTTGTTGCAAAGGTTGGAACCAAGTTAAAGTGGTATTTTTTAACATTAGTCCAAATGCGTTGTATTGCGTGAACATGTCTTTGACTTGTTCTGCTCTTAGTACTTGCTTGAATTCTGCGACATGGTCATAGGGATCTCCTGTCCCATCAAAATAATTTTTCATGGATTTCACTAACTGAGTGGGTCTCAATATTCTTGCGTGTTCACGTGGTCTGGGTAGAGGAAAATCATCTCTACCACCTAGTATTCCATGATCTCTTTGTCTATCCGCTCTATTAGTGTCTGTGGTTGTTCTATCTCTCCCTACGGGATGAGTGAAGCTTACTTTGGGTCTTTCTTTATTTTTCTCTCTTTGATTTCCATAGGCTGATGATGTTCCTGCCCCTTGTTGACTTGTATTCATGTTCGTTCTAGATGGAGGGAATGCCAATTCACCTCTCCATGTGTACGTGTTTTTAGCGTGGTCAGGCACCACAAAGACTCTTTCTGAAGTCTCATCCAGGTATACAACCTTTCCAGGTGTATCCGGGTCCTTGAACTCGTATATAGTGATGATACCTACCTCACTAAGTAGTTCAGTCTTGTATCTCCAAAAGGCTTCATCAGTTTCTTTATTTACAAACAACTTTATGCTTCTGTTGTCTTGAGGGATCCATTCCGGGATTAGTACTCGTGTCAGTACAGATTTCCCTCTAGGTGTTCTAGGCTCTTCTAATGGTTCTTTTCCTTGAGATTTAGCTTCCGTCTCTAATTGAATTACACCAAACTCATTCGTATTGTTTGGCTGCGTACTTAATATGTACATTGTTCCTTCCTTGTCTATGTACGCGTCTCTCTCGAATTTCACCACTGGATGTTCCAATCCAATGGGTTGATCGGGGTTGTGCATTTGCACCACTTGCCTTCGCAAACCATCCTCATAGATGCGAGCACCTAATTGGTTGGTTCGGAGAAACTCTAGTTGAGTCCTATAGGGTCCTTCTGGTTTTTCTAAGTATGCTACATTTGACCCTACTTCTGGTCTTTCTGTGTTAAATGCCATTTCTGATTCGCTGGTATCTGAGCTCTCGTAGGGATAACTAGTGTTCAACTGTTGAGCCCACGATCGTGCAGTAGTTCTTACACTTGCCTCTGATGATCTAAGGATTCGTCAGTCTGACTTACCTATATGTTTGCCCGATCTAAGTTTCATTAATTTTGTTCCTTGCACACTCAATACACGCTCAGATCGTCAATGATTCTTTGTTATTACTTTCTTGATTCTTTTTAAATTTCTTTAGATTCTTGTCTTAATGTATGCGTCAGGAATCGACTTTCTGTGGTACTTTGAGTTCTCGTTCTGTCAGACTTATGTTCTTTCCTTTAGGTTTTCGTGTCACACACCTTTATCTTTAGTCTTGGACTTGACAAATTTAATTCTCTTGAACGTGAGGCGTTCCTATCATCTTTAATCCACAATACTACCGTTTATCCTAAGCTAAGAATTGACTGAGGGGGTTGAGTAATCTTCCAACCTCGAGTCAGCTTTTCTGGTTGCTCTGATGCCCAAGAAGCCGTGCTTCCCAAGCTTTATGCCCTTCACTGCCTTGCCTTGGTTGCCCTTGATTGCCCTTGCTAGACCTGGAAAAATCCAATATTAGACCAATTCACAGTTGGATGATCAAGCACTTGAGTATATACACCTTTTAAGTCCCTTCCCTTTTGCCCAACTTTTCAATGCTTGCCCCTTGGCTTTCTAGTCCCAAACTAGGTCAACCTCAAAATAGCTTATCTAAAAATAGACGTTTCCTTTAAGAAAAAAGAGCTTTCTAACGAGCTATTAAGCTCAAAAAACGAACTTCGGATGAAAAAGTTATGACCGTTCAGGCCCTGGGGGGTAAAAACTGACAAACAGGTTTTTCTCCAAATATGAGCTAAGGGGTCTCCTATGAATATAATCACCCAAAAATTTCCCAAAAATAGCCCCAAAATAGGCCAAAAAATGAAACCCTAAAATTTGCGATGGGGGTGCAGAATCGCAATGGTGTGAGACAATCGCGATGGTCTGGGACCGTCGCGATGGCGTGAAGGTGAACTATGGTCTGAAGTGCACCGTCGCGATGGCGTGAAAGTGGACAATCGCGATGGCATGAGTGTGAACCGTCACGATGGCTCGATCAGGCAAACAATCGCGATGGCGTCAGTCAACGGTCAACGTGAACAATCACGATGGTCCAAAGTGAACCGTCGCGATGGTCACATATGCGATGGCGTGAGCCAATCGCGATGGTCAAAAATTTGGGTTGTCGCGATGGTGTAAGGGTGTCGTCGCGATGGCGTGAAGTGTGAACCGTCGCGATGGTCTAGCTTGCCACGTGGCACCGTCGGCGCGATGGCGTGAGCCAATCGCGATGGTGTGGGGTCAACCGAACAGTCGCGATGGTCCGCGAACCGTCGGGATGGTCCAAATGAACTGTTGCGATGGCTTGAGACCGTCGCGATGGTCCGGCCGAGCCGTCGCGATGGCGTGAGCCAATCGCGATGGTGTGACACAATCGTGATGGTCTGAGACCGTCACGATGGTCCACCAAAGTATGAGTTTTTGCAATGCAAGTATGGATTCCTAGAGGCGCAAGTGTGCTCTACACGCTGGTGTGGTCGCCTTCTTCAAATTCCGAACTTTGCAGACCATCGCGATGGTCCGACACAGTCAGAAATTTCTGATAGAAACTGAGAATTTTACCTTTTCCAAGCTTTCCTGATGCACTGGAGCTCTGTACCTGCAAGAAAACTCAAGAAAAAAAAAGTACACACAAGCACAAAAGCTCTCTCTCACTCTCTCGCATGCACAAATGAGGGGAAATGAGGAGAATGGGTGGATATGGTGAATTTTCTGATTTTTTTGGAGATGAAGATGATGATGCGGTGATGAAGATGGAGTGTGGGGGAGGTGAGAAACCACAAAAACTAAGTAAAAGCAACAACAAAAACTGAAATTTTTTACCTTCCAACACCACTTCTTGCTATACTCTTACCATCACACATTCGTCCTAGACTCGATCCCCGGCAACGGCGCCAAATTTGATGTTGCTCTAGCACAATGGTGAGAACCACGTTAAGAAGCTTCACCTCCTTAATTGTCAATCCACGGAAGAGATAGGAGTGATATGAAGATCGTGAATGTGAGATGAAGTGAGAGTGAAGGTGAGAAGCATAGAGATGCACACACACATACACACACACAACGAAGAGACAAGCAAGGCACAATGGAAGGTGAGAAATTAACTCTATTACTCAAGAACACTATTACAAGCTCAAAAGAACTCTAACCTCAAACAAGCTAACCTAAAAAATGAGCTCTCTAGCTCTTTTTATAGTTTCTAGACTAGTTTTGACCGGCTTCACATCTAGTGATCGGCATAGTTAAAAAATAGGTCCTAGATGCTATTTGAAAGGGTAAACGGTGTCTAAAAATAACGGAAATTGATACACTTGTTCTACCTAAGCTCCTCAAGCTCGAGGACTCCTCGGCTTGCACAAAATGGAGCTATGGATTACAAAATGGGGTTTTCTATGTTACATATGTTACAATAGTGATAAAAATCACTGTTGGAGGTTTTTGGAAAGTATTTGAAAACATAATTCTTTGAAAAAAGATTTGACTGGCTCCCTGCTCCATTGTTACATGCTTCCGCGTCTTCTATGCCTCTGGCTGCTTCCAACAACTAGCCAAAAAGATAGTGGGGGCCTCTATATTCTGGACATGGGATGCATGGCTACCAAACTAGTGGCAAAATGGATGATTAAGGTGTGGTGCAATGGGGAGACTTCTAGGCCAAATTGATCTTCAAGAACAAGAACACATTGACTTTTGTGGGATTCCCAAAGTGGAAGAATCTTGATATTATGACCCTTTTGTTTTCCCCAATTCTAGTTTTCTTGAAAGGCTCGAACCTAGTGTGGTCCCTATGGAAAAGTTGGAATAAAGTCAAATCTTCATAAGAATCAGTGAAGATTAGAAATTGATGGCTGGTATCAGACAAAATGACTCTATTTGGTTTTCGATCCATGGCATTAGGAACATGGAATCTTAGAATATTCAAAGTGCGAAGAGGCTCTAGAAAAAGGGCTTCAAAAAAATGGAACCATCTCTAGAAAAAAGACACCAACCAATGGATCAGCTTTGGGGATATCAACCCTAGCATCGGCATTACCTATAATGAATGGAATATTTTAAAAAGTAGATGTCTCGCTTGGGACTACTCAAAAGTTTGTCTTCTCATGAGACATGACCTGCCATGCCCATTGGGTCTCAGATGGCATAATGTGCCTAACAAAAATCCGGAATATCAAAGGAAACATTGATTAAAGGTCAATCTCAACAAGAAGTGGTGCCTGTCATGGCTATCTAGCACCCTCTCATAGAAAACAAAAATATGTCCTCTTATGGAAAATTCTTTATCGCGGAATCTGGACCATCCTAAAGGCTAGCAAAATCTGTGAGGCATCTCCTTGGTGCAAGCACTGTTCCCAGTCCATTGAAGATGTTGGTCACATCTTCTTTACTTGTCCTAACTCCAATAGGCTCGCGCAAACTATCGGAAAGAAAATTAGACTTTAGAAGCATTTCAGCTCGAAACAACTTTTGCTAGGAGAAGCGATCGGCTGCTTGATGACCCTCTGGAATGCCATCAGAGCAGAGGTCCTTTGGAAGATCTGGCGAGAAAGATGTGCTTATAACTATGGCGACTCCCCCAAAGAGTGGTCGATTAAGAAATCATAATTCCTCCTCGGTAAAAGAATCTCCAACTGTAAGAAATCCCCCCCTCCCCTTTAGGCATCATAAAGTGCTCCTTCTAATTAACAACAAGCTTAAACCCAAGTGGGCCCCACATGAGGGTGATGAGAGGGTTATTAACTGTCTTTGTAAGGCCATCTAAACTCTGTAAGATCTACCTGTGCTCTGTGGGACTTGGGGGGACCCGTGGGCACTAGTCCCCTTCACCTGTACTCTTCTTTTCCTTTTATTTAATACAAGTCTGGGAAAGTAGGCTAAAGCCAAACTTCCTTATTTAAAAAAAAATTCCCAAGCTAAGAAAGTACGTTACCTACATTTAAACTTGAGCTAATTCGCAATCAAAATTTGTGGAGTAATATAAAGTACGTAACCTTCGGCCAATTGGGAGTCAAAATTTGTGGAGGTCAACTGCCTTCCATGTTTGAGATCGGCTATCTTCAATGTTGCATATTGATTGATGTCTCTTCCATTGGTGATATTAAAGTTTATGAAGGTTTGATTTTATTTGACTAGTAAACCATCATTACTTATGCGTGCATGTACGCTTTCAAGGCTGTTTGTACCTATATGGGTACAAAGTTTTATTACTCATGAATTGAAATTCAATAGTCAAAATCTAATGATTTGCAAAGATATTGTCAAGATATTTTTTGCACATTTATCTACACCAAATTTGTCTCTATATTTATTAACAAAGTGTACCAAAAGTGTGCTGGCTTTATGTAGATCTTGGAGAATTGAGAAGGTTGGATTTCTTGCTTTTTGTTAGATAAAATTTATTTCCAAGTTGGTGTATCTATTTTATGATTTCCAACAACATAAAGATTAAATTTGGATCTAGTCGTTTAAAGCACAACCATATTGTCTTCGGAATGATCAAAGTCGTAAATGATAGCAAGTTATGTGGATGGTAACCATAATTGTTTCATGAAGTGATAGATTCTCATTTATATCATAGGTATTGAACAATAACTTCAAGATAGTTCTCAAGTGGTAAAGAATGATAAAGATCAATGATAAGCATGGTATTATGAGACGAAGATGGATTCTCTCTAAAGTCAGTTGATTAAGGGGGAGTCTACCAGCTAGTTGATTCAGATTATTATAATCATGAAATATTATTCAAAGAGGAAGTTCAGTAAAGAAAAAGTCTCCTATGTAAGATTATCATGAAGGGGCATAGCTCCAATGGGACGCCCCGAATCCCACAAACCAAGTGAAGGAAAAAATGAAGGTGATACAACATTAATGGCCCGAAGGTGGTATGAAATCTATGTTTGAGAGTCGACAAAGTGGGCTAGAGCACCAATTTAATACATACTCCTTAGAAAGAGTTACAAAGAAGGTTAATAACCTTTTCATCCCCCTCATGGGGGGCCATATGCTTTGGATCTTGTTCTTCTCAGAAAACATGATAATTATTGAGGATATCTTAAAGATTAATCTTAGACACACAAGTGATGTTGGTCATATAAGAGACCGATCAAGAAGGCTAATCGAGACTGATAGAAAGAATGCACATTAGAGGATGCTTAGATTGTTCTTTGTCACCTATTCCACAACAATGTTTTCATATAGGGTGGTTTCTTGCAATCCATAGCTTTGGATTTTTGTGTCTATTAATAACCGAGAGATAGTGATGTTTTCATTTTTTTTCTTCTTGATGTAGCTTTTTACCCCTTCCTAGGGTTCTCAACAAATAATTCATCTTTATCATGTCTTTCTTGGTAGATTCTTTTGACCATTTTCTCTAAATACACTAAAACCGAGGTGATGGTAGGAACTTGTTAAACATCCTTTGGACAATTTTCTTACCCTTTGTTAGCAAACAATAAATCTCCATCACGGTGGATTTCATCGGCTTTGCCATCACCTATTTCTGCTTGACTTTACCAGGATCCAATTCCATTCATATCGTTCCCACATCGATTCTCACTATTACTTGAAATATCATTCATATTGATCATAAGAACTTCATCATTTTCTAAACTTGTATATGCATAATTACATTGCATTTTGTGTCAATATTCCTAGGTGTAGTGTCTTTCATTCCCATCTTCATAGAAATCCCTAACATGGTGGAAAAAAGTTCTACATATGTAACATCTTCTTCATCTTGAACTCTTTTTTGTTGATTCAATCCGCCTCTTCCTCTTGTTCTTCCTCACCTCCTTGTCATGATGTATCTCGCTCATGTCCTTGATTTCATGAGTGCTATTGTGATCCACCAAATCTACTTATTTCTTTGATTTGATCTCTTCTATCACTACCCCTTTCATTACTTGATAAGTTCACTCTCGCCTATCTATTCCCATAGATCTTAGCCAACCTTCACCATTCATCCTTTAAGAATAGGTTTCCCACTACCAAACCCAACAAATGCATCAAGTTATTCCTCGTTTATTTTGTCAGATGATGTACTTCTAGAAAAATAAGGTATCCCAAGTCCTGCCTTCCTTTAAGGCTTTTTTTCCCTTTTTTTTTAAGATTACCATTTTTGCAACATCTAAAGATATTTTGTAGAATTGTCATTCATATATTATCATAAAGTAATTATTCTCTCTCTCTCTCTCTCTCTCTCTCTCTCTCTCTCTCTCTATATATATATATATATATATATATATATATATATATATATATATATATATATATATATATATATATATATATATATATATATATATATAATTCCATCGTTCATAGCAATCTCTGACATGGTTGAACAATCGCTACATATGTAACATCCTTCTCCATCTTCGCCTTTCTTTTTCTGATTTTAACAACATCTTTTTCGTGTCTTTGTTGTTTGATTATTTGATTGAACTTTTGATGCACCAAATCTCCCTTTATCCGTGCTTTAAAGTCTTCTATCAATAGACCTTCTATTACGTGTATAAAAGGCTTGTACATACTTGCTCTTATATGATCATCCACCTATGGTGATTTTTTTCTAGCCATGGTAATAGCAAGGACCACACAATACAAGATATTATATCCTATATATACAAATGATAAGGGGTTCGCATCTCATATAATCCATCACGCCATTAGAGGTATATATCATAACATCATTGTCATCCTTATGGCTTCGAATGGGCCCCAATGTGTCCCAGAGTTTTTGAAACGTAAGTATGTAATCATGTATGATAACCTTGCGATTTTCGTAAGGCCTTTAAGATCACTTTTGAGCTTCATGTTCGTTGTATGGGTGTTTCTTTCCTAGATGCTTTCTGACCCTTAATGCACCTTCATGGCCGAATATAAACCTTTAATGTGAACTATCGTATTAGCCCTTGCGTGCTTGGAAAGCACAAACATCTTGTCGCTTTGAATCCATTCTATAAAGACCAAAAATGGGTCGTTGGTTGGGCTTTCCCCCTACCTAGTTCTGGGTTCACTCTCTCTAATCTATCCACATAGGCCTTAGCTGAAGATGTAGCTAGACATTGTGACCATTTACTGTTCGTCGTCCTTTGTATACCTTCTCAATCTAAGTGTTAAAGTCTTCCATGTCGATACCTCTCCAGTTCTAGGTTCACTCTCTCTTATCTATCCACATAGGCCTTAGCTCAGGATGTAGCTAGAGATTGTGACCATTTTCTATACGTATTCCTCTCTATACCTTCTCAATCTAAGTGTTGAAGTCTTCCATATCTATACCTCTCCTGTTCTAGGTCCATTCTCCATTATCTATCCATATAGACCTTAGCTCAAGGTGTAGCTAAGCATTGTGACCATTTTTTATTCGTAGTTCTTTGTATACCTTCTCAAACTGAGTGTTAAATTCTTCCACATCTATACCTCTCTAGTTCCTTCAAGTATTGAATATTTCTCCAATGCTTTTACTATATCAAGAAGTTTTTGATATTACCTTAGACCAGATCTTGTCTAAGATAGTCTCCTCTCGCTCTTCAAAAGTTGATTTGAATGAATCCTCCTTCATAAGAAATTCCTCTATAGATTTTTTGTTGAACACAAATTTGGATGATTAGGTGCAACATGTCCTCTTTCTTGTCTTTCATGTCCCCAAGACCGTTTGAGCAGCTCTTATACTAGATATGAAGAAAATTGAGTTTTTTAATGTAGGATGAAGCTTGATACACCCTTAAGATTTACACTGATTGACCCTATCATAGGGTATTCCTCACTAATATTACAATGTGCATACTTGACCTAAGAATTTCTATTCACGCAAAAGAAAATCCATTAGTTTCTTAAAAAACTTGTTCACTTAGAATAGATTATTTTGCACTACAAAAGGATGTCTACAAGACATGTTACTCCTAACAATCACACAAACTATCACATAGATATACATCTTGAATTTGGGAGGGTTACCAAAATGTGGTGTAGTGACCAACATTTACACCTTATTCCAATTGTGAATTGAAAGAAGTTGGAGAAGTTTGGAAAGTTGAGTTGTCAAATGTGAAGTTGGTCCAGCAAAGTAGCATAGGACCGATCCTAGCTATTCGGATATGTAAAGGATACCTTGAAGGCTTGTGTTTAGTGAAATAGAACCCCATATGTACTTTGGATCATCAACAAGAACAAATTGATGCAAAATAGATAACTTGCACCTTGACTAGCTCACAAAAACCTTCTAAAAATGGATGGAAATTGTGACTTCAAACACCTCCAATTTCTTGTGTTAGCAACACTTATCAAAGTTCTGATTGTAGTCATCTTTGCAACTGGTGAGAATGTTTTCTGATAGTCTATACCATGCGTTTCTGAGCATGCTTTGGCAACTAGTCTTGCCTTGGACTTGCAAAGTGATCCATCAGATTTTATTTCAACTTTATATACCCATTTCCAACCAATTACCTTTTGATTGGGTGACATTGGAACCAAATCCCTAGTGTGCATCTTGATCAATGCATCTATTTCTTCTTTCATGGCGTTCTCTCGATTATGGTTTCCCTTTGTCTCTTCATAGGCTAAGGGTTCCTCTGAAATTGAGTCCTCTGCCAAGTAGATTGAATGTTTTGTAACAAATGTGGAATCATATCCATATCTTTTTGGTTGTCCTTTTCTCCCTGGTTGACCTTCTATGTGCTTGCTTGGAGCATTCTCCACACTCTTATATCTTTGGTTTGCCTCTTGACTTCCATAGCTTGTAATCCTTTTCCTTTTCATCTAGGTCATCATCTACACAACTTCTTGGATCTTGAACCTATGTATCATGCTTGCTTTCTATTTGATGAGAGTCATTATAAAGATCATGTGGTAGAGTTACCTTTTGTTTGTCTTCATCAGATCAAGACCTTTGTTCTTCAAACACATTATGTCTGCTTGTAGTGAATTTCTAGGTTGAAGGATTATAGAACATGTAACCCATCTGAGTTGATCATACCCAATAAACAATACCTTTGTTGCCCTCTTGCTTTCGAGTCTAGCCGAGACCCAGTTCCACTGCTACTCCAATGTGATACCAAAGCCCTAGGGAATCCCAAGCATCGGAAGACTTGGCCTCAAGGAATGTTCTCATAGCCATGATCAAAGAGAAAGTCACGTTGGATCCCGACAATAGCTCTAAAAGCAATCTTTGAGTGGTTGATTTTGGATCCAAAGGCTTTGTAGAAAGTATCCACGCACCTCCAAAATGTCTCCAGACTAGTATAATCATTGTGGACAACGCATTCATATCGTCGGCAAAAAATCTCATGGTGATCTGGCCATGGTTATGGGGCAGCAAGAGGCCTTTGATATTACCAGCTTCCACCTGTTGATCCATTAGTGGATTAAGCACTACCATGGCGATGGCAAAGAGAAGGGGAGCCAATGGACACCCTTGTCTAATCGATCGTTTTAATTTGATCACCTTCGAAAGTTGGCGGTTAACATTAATTTTAGTCAACCCGTTTCCCAATAGGGTTAGGATCATCGTGGTGAATGTTTGGTTGCTACCGAAATCTTTAAGTGATTGCAAAATATAGTCCCATTCCAACCTGTCATATGCTTTGTCAAAGTCAATCTTGAGGAAAACCACATCTTTTCCTAACTCATCCGCGAAGTTGAGACCTTTCCAAATATCAATTAGGGCTTCCAAAATTGACCTGCCTTTGACGAAACCCTTTTGGTCCTTGCTTAACCAAGCTCTCAGATGGTCGCAAATTCCATTGGCTATGACTTCATTAGTTTCCCATTTTCAAAAGCTAATAAGTGCGGACAATTTTCAAGATCCCACCTGTATGAGTTGATCGATTTGTTTTAGTTCTCACGCAAAACGATGCCTGAAATGTAAGAATGGACTGCAAGTAACTAACTGTTCTCCGGATGAAGCCTTTGCTTGTTCTAGGTTTTCTTTTTAATTGTGCTTCAGAAATCTAAGGTTTGATTTTGGTTTCCAAGGTCATCCAAGGAGAAGTGGTTTTCAGCTATGTCAAAACTTAAGAAGATGTGGAGCTCATTTAACAAAATTGTCCATTTTTAAGAAGAATTTAGGAATTACGATCCTCAAATGTCATTTTGATGGTTGATTATTTATTATTATGTTCATCCGTGGTATGCTGTTTGGTATGTGGAACCTTATTTTGAGCTCCAAGGATGGTGTGGCAGTTTGTAAGGGAAGAAATGATGATATGGGAAATCTTAAGTGTTCACTGCATCAGAGTCTCAGACTTCTTTGTCTGTCTTTTTCTTCACTGCATCAGGCTTCCTTCTTGTCACACACATTTCAAATGACATGATTTTCTTGCGACAACTCTGTCTTTGTGGATTTCCATCTCTCCGAGTCTCTCTCATCCACGCACATACATATGGAAATGCAATTACAGATGCACAACACGTATGACGTGCACCTCTCTCTCTCTCTCTCTCTCTCTCTCTCTCTCTCTCTCTCTCACACACACACACACACACACACACACACAAACACACACACGCGCATAAATACGTCACCCCGCAGATGCATATACAGAATATCCAATTATATCTAAGAAATCACAATTATATTCTTATATTCCCGATCATATCAGTATTATAAGTAATTTTCTGTGCAATCTCTCTCCCTCTCTCTCTATAACTTGCAGATCACAACTACAATTGGTCAGTGTCTTCTCACTCCTACAATGGATTCGGAGCCTCTAATGGAAAGGCTTCACGATCATTCAATGAGGACGTCATTCGAAGAACAAGACCAATGCTGTAGGACTTCCTTGAGACAAATGCGGAGGTCTCCTCATTCACAACACCTCGTTTTATGTCCCCATGGAACGAAACCAGAAATGAAGGAGAAGAAAGCCGAAAAGTCCAAGGGTCTGACAGCAACAGAATTATATGAAATGTCTCTACAGTGTACAATTTTGTCCCATCCTGATTATTGAGTGTTTCTGGTAAGCAGTCTTCTTCATCAACTATTTACGGTCACATGCTTGAAATAAGGCGTACAGGTTACAAACTGTGAACTACATTTCATGTATTATTTCTCCGTCTTGATTGGTGATAGGGCGCAAAGATGGCGATGTGGATCCAGAAAGGAGAACGACGGCTCTATACTTTTGTCTTCTTTCAATGGAATGCATTTCTCGCAATACACTTCAGACATGATTTCGCAAGATCCAAAGGAGAACTTCATGTGTGCCTCACTTTGTGCGTGTCTTCTTTCTCAGGCTTCTGTCTGCTAGTGTACGTTCGTGGGCACACATATGTCATCAATGAGGGGCAAGGATCACATGCTTGAATCCTTATATTGCATCAATCTAGATTTTAAGCACTCTCGGAGTGAATGACACATACCGTGAATGTTGAAAGCGGATACATACATTTAAATACCTCCAAGTAAACAGACCAATATTATTCCATCATCTGTCTTGACGTATTGATAGGTTTCACGAGGATCTTGTCGACTTCGACAGGAGATGAAACCTCTGGTGGAGATGCTTCACCAGTCCCTTGGAAGGGCTATCAATTAAGATCTCTAATACCGCAGTTCTCCGTTGATGGAGGCGAAAAATAAATCTCTCTCCGTTCACAGAGGGTGTTGTAAGAAGGATTTCCTTACTTGAATTAACATATGGAAAAATAAAAATGTTTTGATTCAAAGTTGACTAGTTGATATCTCTCTCACATATTTTTTAATGCACTAATCTTTTCTCTTGGATACCTGTAGGAAAAAGAAGAAAATATTTTTAGAATGGAGAATTAATTGAACCCTTATTTGTGCTCCTTAATTTTATGTCCATTATATGTTTAAGAAACCATTAAATAAGTTTTCATGTGTCGATGATGAAAAGAATGTTGGTGCATTTTGCCCAAGCCTACATGCTTGATATGCTTGATATTATCCTCATTTGTAAGTCACATGAGTAGTCATGTGAACACCTCTTGTAAAAGAGTACATTTTATCTCTTGTAAATGGAAAAAGAAAAAAGTAAAAGGATGGCTTACCTCATCCATGATGTAAAAGCAAATTCGTGGCTCCAACTACCAAAATCACGAATTTTTGAGCTGAGGGAATCTCTCCTAACTTTGGGGATCACTTTTAGGTGGAGCCATTCGAATTCGAATTCAAAACTCCCTCCAAGAATTGCTATAAAAGGAGCAAGAAGGAAGAGGCGATTAGCAAGCCTTGTACGTGACCACTTCATGTCATTTTGTAGAGATTGAAGAGCTTACTCCATAGCTCTATCATTCTACTCCCATTGTGCAAAGATTCATTGCCAATGTGGTTGTAATCATATGTGAATCTATACATTTATTATCATCTACCTCTCTGTTTTGTTCTCTGCTATACTCACTCAGAGCAGTAACTTCAGAAGGTCATATCTCGAGTTTTACTGAACCTTTTTCAGTGTTTTAAAGTGCGTTGGATAGCTCTCACTGTCTAGTTTCTACCTATAAATTTTCAAGGTCATTGGATTTATACTTTTGGAGATATCTGCATTTTACTGCTTACTGGTCTATCTCTGCAGAGCCCCGAGAATTGTGGGAATGTTCCAGAACTTGATGAAACTTGTTCTCAGTGCTCAGTCCATCATTTGAAGTGTTTTAACTTGGAATAGGAAGCTTGCTAAGTCTATTTGCTATGCCCAAAAGGAATTTTTCTAATTCCTTCCAGGTTGAGAGCACTGTTCATTTTTTCCAGCAGGTGTATGTCCAAAAATAGCAAGTTTTGGGAGCTAGTCATTTCGCAACTAGCCTGTCTTGACTTAAACTTTTGGGATACATGTTCCAAAGTACTTGGCTGATATTTTGGTGGATTTAGGAAGCTCAAAGGGTCTACTAATCAACTCTGAAGTCTCAGTTGGCTGGTGTGAAGCTGGTTGTAGCGGCACCTACTCATCTTTGGATTGCATCCACCATCTCTCTTCACAGTGGTATCAGAGCATAGTCAAGCAACATGGGAGATGGATTTCCATCAACAATTGACAAATTGGATCGAAACAACTATCCGGCATGGTCTCTAAGGATGGAGGCTTACCTTCAAGGGAGGAATCTATATGGATTCATATCCGGAGATGAAGCAATGCCAACCATGAGGAACAAAGGGCAACCACCACATGAAGAAGTGGAAGGACTTTCGAATTGGTGTTCGAAGGATGCACTTGCAAGGTCCTATATTCTAAACTCAATCTCTGATTTTCTTTTACCTCATGTCAAGGGATGCAAGACATCAAGAGAAACCTGGAATGCACTTGCTTCTTTCTTCTCTTCCAACACTCGAGCAAGGAAGAACCAATTGTGGATGGAGTTCACAACAATGAAGAAAAGCCCGAAGCAAAATGTGACTGATTATGTCACAAAGATGAAGGAGATTTCCGACCAACTTGGAAGCATTGGAGAGGTAATTGAAGAGGAGCAAATCATAAGACAAATCATGAATGGAATCAAAGCAGACGACAAGTGGGAGTCATTCACAACAGCCATGGATTTATACATGGATATGCATGTACCCGACCTCAACACACTCATGGGCCAACTCTTCACTCATGAAGCAAAGATTAGCAAAGGTGGTGAGTCCTCAAGAGGTAATCAAACTTCTGCCTTATATTCTGATAAAGCTAAGGTCAAGGACAAGTCAAAGAATAGAAAGAATGAAGATGAAGGAAGCTCTTTCCAAGCAAACTTTGTAGGTAGAGGACGAGCTAGAGGAAGAGGCAGAAGTGGAAAGCAAGGCAGGGGGAGATTCCAATCATCTCAACCTTGCAACATATGTGGCTTATCTAACCATACTACTGAAGAATATTTCAGGAACCCGAGGAACTCAAGAGGAAGAGGATTCAATAGAGGTGGCTATGGATCAAATAGAGGCAGGTACAATGGAGGCTACAACAACAACTACTACAACAACAACAACTATCAAAGTGGCCATAGAGGAAGAAGAGATTACAATAACTATGCAGAGGACCAAAGTCAAGAAGATTCATTATTGATTATGAATCTATCAACGAAGAAGGGTAAGGATGATGATCACATATTTTACATTGATTCGGGATGCTCGAACCATGTAGCAGGAAATGTGGCTTTACTTTCTGATTTGGAAGATCCTCATAACAAGCATGAAGTGCAGACAGGAGATGACACAAAGCACTCAGTGGAGAAGATAGGTAATGTGAAGACATCAGATGGGAATATGAACCTCTTAAGCAAAGTCTTGTATGTCCCTACAATTACCAAAAATTTAATAAGTGTTGGACAGATTGTTGAAAAAGGATTGCAGGTTAGATTCAATCGATTTGGAGCATATGTTGAAGACCCAAGGCAAGGCTTTCGAAGGATTGCCAAAGGAGAAAAGACAGGAAGGCTTTTCACTTTTGAAGTGGAAGATACAAAGAACATAGCTTTGTTTAGCTATGGATCTCAAACTCTAACAGAGTTGGAGATATGGCACAAAAGGCTTGCTCACATTGGTGAGAGGACACTCAAACAGATTTGCAGGGACCAAAGTGTACTTGGTTTGCCTAATATCACAAGGCAACACATGATTTATAAGTGTGAAGCTTGTCAACTCGGCAAGGCTCATAGACAACCTTTCAATAAGAAAGGATATATGTATCAAAATCCTTTGGATCTAGTGCACACGGATGTGTGGGGTCCAAGTAAGGAGCCATCTATATCAGGCTCAAGATATTATGTGTCTTTCATAGATGATTGTAGCAGGTGGACCATTCTGTTTTTCATGAAGCACAAGGATGAAGTGTTTAATTGCTTTAAGAAGTATATTGCTCTTGTTGAAAACCAAACAGGTAGGACTTTGAAACGACTCAGATCAGATGGTGGAGGAGAATACTTCTCTTTTGAATTTGATGCCTTCTTGCATGAAAGAGGAATTAAAAGGGAAGTCACTACAAGGTATACACCCGAACTCAATGGTGTAGCAGAGAGGAGGAACAGAGCTATTGTCGAAGCTGCAAGGTCCATGCTCAATGAAAAGGGATTGCCGAACTACCTATGGGCAGAGGCTATGTCGACAGCCACATATCTCATAAATAGACTTCCATCTAAGTCACTAGATGGAACCACTCCATATGAAGTGTGGAATGGAAGAAGACCTAGTCTAGAGCATTGTAAAATCTTTGGATGCTTAGCCTATGCTCACATTCCTTCTCAAGTAAGAGGGAAATTGGATCCCAAGGCAGAGAAGTGTGTATTCATTGGTTATGATCAAAACCAAAAAGGATATAGATTGTACAATCCAACCAATAAAGGATTTTCTGTGAGTAGAGATGTAATTTTTGATGAAAACAAATCATGGTTTGATGATGACAGGAAAGTGAAGCTGCCATATGACTTGGATGAAGATTTTCCATCACTTCAACCAAAGGAGCCAAAGCAGATTGAAGAAAGTGATTCGGAGATTGACCTAGAAGACTTGGAAAGACTAAAGCTATGGAAGAACAAAGGTAAAGCAAAGATGCAGGATGCTACATATGGACCCGAGAGCTCACATCAACCACTTAGAAGGTCTTCGAGGGAGAAGAAGAAACCAGAGAGGTTTGGTTATGATACTTCTTTGGTCACCAAGCACTCAATCTACATTGCAAAGGATTCAACCAATGAAGAACCTACCACATTTGAAGAAGCACAAAGCAAGAAAGCTTGGAGAGATGCAATGGATGAAGAAATGGAAGCCTTGAAGGAGAATGACACTTGGGAGCTTGTACCTAACAAGCCATCTATGAAGATAATCGGATCTCGATGGATATACAAAATCAAGAAGAATCCAGATGGAAGTATAAATAGACACAAAGCAAGGTTAGTTGCTAAAGGGTTTGCTCAAACCCATGGTATTGATTATGAGGAGACTTTCTCTCCTGTTGCAAAAATGCCTACAATTAGGGTTCTCATTAGTCTTGCTGCATCTAGAAATTGGAATCTTTATCAACTTGATGTAAAGAATGCTTTCTTGAATGGATGGATTTCTGAGGAAGTGTATATGGCACAACCTCCTGGATATGAGGATGCACATCATCCTAACTATGTATGCAAACTAAAGAAAGCTTTGTATGGATTGAAGCAAGCTCCAAGAGCTTGGAATTTCAGATTGGTTACTTATTTGCAGGACCAAGGATTCAAAGCTAGCAAGGCGGATACCTCTTTGTTCATAAAGAGGAATGGATCTGAAGTGATCTATTTATGTGTGTATGTTGATGATATTATTATCACAGGCAATGATCTTGAAGGAATCAAACAGGTAAAGAGTCAAATGAAGGAGGAGTTCAAAATAAGTGACCTCGGACCACTCACTTATTTTCTTGGATTGGAGTTGATCTACACAGATTCAGGTATATACATCACACAAAGGAAGTATGTCCATGACATGCTCGTCAAGTTCAAGATGGAAAATACCAAGTGTGCAGGTACACCTATGGAGCAAAATCATAAGCTTAGTGCTTATGAAGGAGAGCCAATTGAAGACATCACAAGCTATCAAAGCTTGGTTGGAAGTTTGAACTATGCAACACTCACAAGGGTGGATATATGCTATAGTGTTAGCATATTGAGTCAGTTTATGCATAAGCCGAGAAGACCACATATGGAAGCGGCCAAGCGAGTCCTCAAGTACCTAAAGGGGACCATGAATGAAGGTTTGTTCTATTCATATACTTCAGATATTGAGCTAAAGGTCTACTCAGATGCAGATTGGGCCGGATCTAAAGATGATAGAAGAAGCACATCAGGGTATATATCATTTGCAGGTTCAAAAATCATTTCTTGGTCATCGAAGAAGCAACCAACCGTGGCATTATCTTCTACTGAAGCTGAATATAGAGGTTTGGCTAATGCAACTCAAGAAATCATGTGGTTAAAATCTTTGTACACAGATCTTGGACTTCATTCTTCAACACCTCACATTTTTGGTGACAACACAAGCTCACTACATCTAGCAGCTAATCCGGTATACCATGCTAGAACCAAGCATATTGAAGTCCACTACCATTATGTAAGGGAGAAGCTAATGAGCAAGGATATTCAACTATCCTACGTCTCTACAGATATGCAATGTGCAGACATGTTGACGAAAGCTCTTGATGGTACGAAATTAAGTAGATTCAAGTTGATGATTGGTTTGCACGAAATCAAGGACAATTGAAGACTTATTTGGAGGCCAAGCATGTTAGGCTTGAGGGGGAGCTGTTGGTGCATTTTGCCCAAGCCTACATGCTTGATATGCTTGATATTATCCTCATTTGTAAGTCACATGAGTAGTCATGTGAACACCTCTTGTAAAAGAGTACATTTTATCTCTTGTAAATGGAAAAAGAAAAAAGTAAAAGGATGGCTTACCTCATCCATGATGTAAAAGCAAATTCGTGGCTCCAACTACCAAAATCACGAATTTTTGAGCTGAGGGAATCTCTCCTAACTTTGGGGATCACTTTTAGGTGGAGCCATTCGAATTCGAATTCAAAACTCCCTCCAAGAATTGCTATAAAAGGAGCAAGAAGGAAGAGGCGATTAGCAAGCCTTGTACGTGACCACTTCATGTCATTTTGTAGAGATTGAAGAGCTTACTCCATAGCTCTATCATTCTACTCCCATTGTGCAAAGATTCATTGCCAATGTGGTTGTAATCATATGTGAATCTATACATTTATTATCATCTACCTCTCTGTTTTGTTCTCTGCTATACTCACTCAGAGCAGTAACTTCAGAAGGTCATATCTCGAGTTTTACTGAACCTTTTTCAGTGTTTTAAAGTGCGTTGGATAGCTCTCACTGTCTAGTTTCTACCTATAAATTTTCAAGGTCATTGGATTTATACTTTTGGAGATATCTGCATTTTACTGCTTACTGGTCTATCTCTGCAGAGCCCCGAGAATTGTGGGAATGTTCCAGAACTTGATGAAACTTGTTCTCAGTGCTCAGTCCATCATTTGAAGTGTTTTAACTTGGAATAGGAAGCTTGCTAAGTCTATTTGCTATGCCCAAAAGGAATTTTTCTAATTCCTTCCAGGTTGAGAGCACTGTTCATTTTTTCCAGTAGGTGTATGTCCAAAAATAGCAAGTTTTGGGAGCTAGTCATTTCGCAACTAGCCTGTCTTGACTTAAACTTTTGGGATACATGTTCCAAAGTACTTGGCTGATATTTTGGTGGATTTAGGAAGCTCAAAGGGTCTACTAATCAACTCTGAAGTCTCAGTTGGCTGGTGTGAAGCTGGTTGTAGCGGCACCTACTCATCTTTGGATTGCATCCACCATCTCTCTTCACAAAGAAGACATCTATATGATAATAAAGGAAAATTTAAGTATGGTTAAATATATGTGCCTATGTTTATGGGGTTATATATTTCTATATATATGTGAAATGCACTTAATGGTGTATGCGTTCATATGTCTATGAGAGTGAATGTAAATGTGAGGTTTTATGCCATATGTATGTATTTACATATGTATACTTAAAAAGATACATATGTGTGCATCTATTTCTATGTGTTTATGAATGTTTGCCTACCTAAGCAGGTATATATTTATGGAGTTCCATCTAAACCTATGAATTGGTTAGTTTCTCTATAAGTGAACATATATGTGCATACATGTTAATATAATTAAAAGTGTGACTATGTGTTAGGATTAATATATATGTATTATGTGATTGTACTTTGTGATAGAATCATGTTATAAGAACTTTAAAATTTGTATCTCTATTGTGAGTGCATGTGATATTAATTCTAAGTGCCCAAATTGTTTTAAGAACATTTATAATTAATAAGTTTCATATTTTTATAGATGACTTTGATATTTATATAGTTAATGAAAATTATATACATATATATATATATATATATATATATATATATATATATATATATATATATATATATATATATATATATATATATATATATATATATATATATATATATATATATATATATATATGTAAGTTAAATAAAATAAGTAATTAATTTATAAGTTCACAAAAATAACATTAATCAAATAATTAAGTTATAATATTCAAATGATATAATTACTTAATGTAGTTAATATATTTTATTTATGAATATAAAATTCTACGTGTGTATTTCAGTATGAATGAGCTTATGTGTTAGTCAAATATAGATATGTATAAGATAGTTTATTAGTATGCATGATAAATAACTAGTTAACTAATTGTAAGTTTTAGTTATCTAATTGTAATGCATGCTCACGTATAATCTACGAGTAGCTATATATGTGTTTCCTGAATGCATGTCTTGTTAATGGTCTCCTGCACGTACGATACACGATCGAGAGAGAGCGAGAGAGAGAGACAGAGAGAGAGAGAGAGAGACAGAGAGAGAGAGAATGCTTCTATCCCCTTGCTTCCCCCCTCCTCCATCCTGATGCGCATGCAGGCCGGAACAGAGAACATCGACAAAGATAGATGGACCTGCATACACAGAGGGAGGGAGAATTCCAGTCGTCGGCATCGGTTGGGAATGAGTTTGGCCTACTATTTGCTACGCATCAAATAGAGATAGAGATCATGGGATCGGCCAAGTACACGGCGGACAGAGAGAAGCCTGTGAAGACACCGACAGGGCCGCACGATCCTGAACAGAGAGAGGGAGAGAGAGAGAGAGAAAGAGAGAGAGAG
This sequence comes from Ceratopteris richardii, assembly GCA_020310875.1. Lineage (NCBI taxonomy): Eukaryota > Viridiplantae > Streptophyta > Polypodiopsida > Polypodiales > Pteridaceae > Ceratopteris > Ceratopteris richardii. Next base: position 30,401,283 of record CM035421.1, on the reverse strand, counting down.
AGAGAGAGAGAGAGAGAGAGAGAGAGAGAGAGAGAGAGAGAGAGATAGAGAGAGAGAGAGAGTAGATCCACTTCTCCCCCCTCTTCCTCCATCAACTGCTATAGGTGGACGCGCGTGATTAGAGACCGGCCAGAGAGGCTGAAGAAAGAGGGAGAGAGAGAGAGAGAGAGAGAGAGAGAGAGAGAGAGAGAGAGAGAGAGAGAGAGAGAGAGAGAGAGAGAGAGAGAGAGAAGATCCACTTCTCCCCCCTCCTTCCTCCATCGGGTGCTGCAGGTGGACATGCGTGATCAGAGACAGACCAGAGAGGCTGAAGAGAGAGAGGGAGAGAGAGAGAAAGAGAGATAAAGAGAGAGGGAGAGAGAGTAGATCCACTTCTCCCCCTCCTTCCTCCATCAACTGCTGTGGGTGGATGCGCGTGATTAGAGACGGGCCAGAGAGGCTGAAGAGAGAGAGGGAGAGAGAGACAGGGAGAGCGAGAGTGAGAGAGAGAGAGAGTAGATCCACTTCTCCCCCCTCCTTCCTCCATCGCCTACTGTAGCTGGACACTCATGATCAGAGATGGGCAAGAGAGGTGGAAGAGAGAGAGAGAGAGAGAGAGAGAGAGAGAGAGAGAGAGAGATAGATAGAGAGAGAGAGAAGCAAAGACAGGCGCACAAAATTGCTAGTGGAAATCGAAGGTGCATAGAGAAGGATATAACGTGAGAGAGAGAGAGAGGAGCAGAGACAGGTGCATAGAATTGCTAGTGGAAATCGAACGTGCATAGAGGAGGATATAATAGGGGAGAGAGAGAGAGAGAGAGAGAGAGAGAGAGAGAGAGAGAGAGAGAGAGAGAGAGAGAGAGAGAGAGAGAGAGAGATGAGCAAAGACAGGTGCACATAATTGTTGGTGGAAACCGAATGCACGTTGAGGAGGATATAATGGGGAAGAGGGAGAGAGAGAGAGAGAGAGAGAGAGAGAGAGAGAGAGAGAGAGAGAGAGAGAGAGAGAGAGAGAGAGAGATGAGCAGAGACAGGTGTGCAGAATTGCTGGTGGAAACCAAATGCACATAGAGGAGGATGTAACAGGGGGAGAGAGAGAGAGAGAGAGAGAGAGAGAGAGAGAGAGAGAGAGAGAGAAGAGTGCATGTTTAGTAAGTATGTATGCATATGTCTGATGCATGTATGCATATGAATTATGCATTTATGCATGTGCATGTGTGCATGAGAAATGAAGCACGTATGCATATATATGTTGTGCATGTATGCATGTGCATATGTGCATGAGTGTGTAATGCATGTATGCATGTGTGCATGAGGTATGTGAACATGTGCATGTATGCATGAATGATGTACATGTATGCATATGCATTAGGGGAAAAAATGAACCCTGCATGGGCCTTTTAGATTAAGGAGTGATTAGTGATGGACCAATGAGAAGAGGGTGGTGGCCACAGTCTAGATTCCCAATTCACTAGACTAGGACTAGGCTTCCCTTATTTTCTGCTAGTCAAATCCTCTAAAACCACCATGGATTCATCAATTTTGTGAGAAGAGTGGTTTGAAAATTTTGAACTTTGAATCGTAGCCGTTGGATCTTCTAAGAAATCCAACGAATGGTGTTATTTTGCAAAAGTCAAGGCAACTTGAAACATAGGCCATTGGATCATCATAGGATCCTGTGGTTCTTATTTAGAGAACAAGAAAAAATGGCTACAAGATGTCCACCATTTGATTTGAGTTTTCATCTGACGGCTGGAGTTGAAATCGTTTTGAAAACGCGGGCTTCATTTAATACCCTTGGATCAACCGCTTATCGGATGGCTATAGATGAAAGGTCAGTTTGAAATGCGCCATTCAATGTGGTGCATTGGATTGTCCATAGATCCAACAGCCCAGCTCACATTCACTTCACGAATCAGCGTGAATCACGCACCATCGTCCGATCCAGAAGATATCTAACGACCAAAAATGACTGTATTTCAAGGATCAGTGCCGATCGCGCTACGCCCTTGGATCTTCAGAGATGAAAGACTCCGATTGACTACGCCTATGGTCTTCTCTCTCTACTGTGCTACTAGGACATAGAAGCAATCATTATGGTCTCCTCATGTTCTTTTGATCGTAGCCATTCAAACAAAAATATCCAATCTTAATTTTAATCCCTAAAAATTAGGGATCCTTACAAGGCCCATGCAGGCTCACTTTTTCCCCTAATGGCATGAATGATGTGCATGCATGCATGAATTATTATATACATGTATGCATATGCATGAATGGAATGCATGTATGCATGTGCATATTAGAGTTAATGCATATGCATATGAATGTGTAGGTATGCATGTGTGCATGAATGATTTTAGCATGTATGCATGTGCATGTAAGTGAATGATGTCTACATATGCATATATGTTAGTAAGTATACATGTGTGCATGAGAGAAGTGCATGTGCAAATGTAATGTAAGTAGGCATGCATATGTATAATGTATGTATGCATATGAAGTTGATGTATGTATGCATGTATATGTGTGTGCATATGCATGTATGTTAGTAAGTGTGTAGGAATGCATGAGTGGTGTGTGCATATGCATATATGTTAGTAAGTATGCATGTGTGCACGAGGAGTGTGTGCATATGCATATATGCTAGTAAGTATGCATGTTTGCATAATGAGTGTGTGCATATGCATGAATGTTGGAAAGTGTGCATGTGTGCATGAATGATTTTAGCATGTATGCATGTGCATGTAAGTGAATGATGTTTACATATGCATGTAAGTTAGTGAGGTATATATGTATGCATGAGTGATAAGTAATGTATGCATGTGAACTAAGATGTATGCATGTGAATGTGTGATATGTGTTTGCTTGTATGCATGTATGATTATGATGTTTATATATGCATGTGTATTATGATAAGTGCATGCGTATATATGCATAAATGCATGTGAATAAGTGCATGTATATATATGAGCATGCATATGTACATATGAAAGAATGTATGTGCATAAGCATAAGTGCATGCATATGATAGAATGCATGTGCATATGAATTAGTGTATATGAATATGAGTATGCATGGGTGCATGTGTAAGAGTGCATGAGTGCATGTGCATAAGTGAAGTAGGTAGGTGATATGATTAAGTGTATATGCATGTGTGAAGGAGTTAAATATATATGTTTTCTTGTGCATAAATGCATAATAAGTATAAATGAGATTGCATTAGAAATTAATGATAGTGTATGAGTATGCATGTTAAAGTTAATAATTGTGTGTAAGTATATGAAATAAATATATTTATATGAGCATGTATATGAGTGTGTAGTTATATATACATAAGAGGGTTAATTAATATGTTTTAACATAGGTTTGAATTATGTTAAGTTTTGATTTATAAATAGTGTTTTAAATTCATGAAAGCATACTTATGTTTGAATGGTCTCCTGTAGATCATTGTGAAGAAAACTTCACGAGCACTGAAGAGCATTTGACGAAATTTTACAAAATTGAAGCGGCTTTTATGCTACTGAGTTTTAGCTCATTATATGATATTCTGAATTATTAAGCTTTTGTATAGGAATATTTTCTAAGAGTTGTATTAGAATGTTTTACAAGCATTTGTATAGGTCTCGATTTGATTCTAAATTTTTTTGCACTTTCACTTTACAGTTTAATTAAATTTTTATATTGCACTTTGTTATGTCTAGAAATTTAGCATTGACAAGCAAGTTTGTTACTGAAAATAAATATTAGATAGTTCTTTTATTTGAGGAATGCTTTTACCCGCACCTATTGAAAGCATGTTTACTCAAAACAGTTAAAACGAGATTAGTAACAAAAGTGAAGTAATAGAAATAGTTAAAGATCAAGTTGTAGATGAAACTTTATGTTCTGTAGAATATGATCGTAACTTATCTAGAGTTTTGCCTTTACTCTCAATTGTCTTACCTGAACCAAAAAATAAGGAAGATTTGTTTCCTCCGACCATAAAAAGAAATACTCTTCCACAACAAAAAGAAAACACCATAGTTGAACTCATTAAAGATAGAATAACTAACAAGGAATTAATTTTTCCTTCATATTTAGACGCTATATCTAGGTATAGAAACACACTTCCATATGGACCATAGTGACCTACTTTTCATAAATACGAATATTGCATCTACAAGTAAGACTCCAACTAAAAAGAAAATAGATAGCTCTTTTATTCTAAATACACTTTTACCTGCTCTATTAGAGAATAGTACTACGCAAATCAACGAAAACAAGGATAGTATAGAAGAAGTAGAAAAATTGAAAGATCATATTGTAACCGAAACATTATACTCTTCACCTCAGGATTATAGAGTCATTTAGAACTTTCTGTTCAATTGCTTTTCCTGATTCTGACGAAAGAGAAATATTGTTTCCACCTTCACCTAAAAGGAAAACTCAATCTGAAAACGACGAGGTAGCTATTATTAAAAATTGTATTATTGAAGAGAACTATAATCGAATTACTGAAGAAGAACTTATCTTTACAGCATATCAAAACGCTAGAAACGCACTTTCATATGAATCTTAGTTTTTAGATTAAACTTAAATAGATTAAAAAACTCTAGCTTTTAACTCCCAAAGCTTGAAAACTCAACCTAAATCCTGAAGCATACTAAGAAACACCCAGTGTGTAGTCACATGGTGATGTTAGCGTGAATCTCTTTGGATGAGCATCTGCGTCCCTTCACACCCCTCTAGGACAGCGCTATTCCTCATTGAAGGGCGAACACGGATGGAAGAAAATCGGAGCTCTTTAGCCCAATCGTCTACACCATAGAGCCATTTTCACGTATCTGTGATTCTGCTAATCCTTCTACATCATCAATTAGAATACCGATCGCATGATGAAAAGGTCATGAGACATCTGGTCAAGAGGATGTGCAAAATCTGAGATGCTTACTAAAGTGGCAAATTGAACATTGCATCCTAATGTTATCGTGTCAGTCCTTAATAAGCTGGAAACCTCCCGTAAAAGAAATTTGATCAAAGTCCTTAATAACTTGGAAACCTCCCGTAAAAGAAATTTGATCAAAGATGAAGCTCTTTTGGATAAAGAGCAAAGAGGCTCGAACTTAAATTCGAGCCTCTTTTGACCAAAGCTCAAACATAGTTTGATTTACAAATGCTAGTTTTTTGAGTGAAAAATCCAAAAGGCTTAAGTTAAGTTTGAACTTCATAGAATATAACTAAAAACATTTAAGTTTGATCATAAAAGAGATACTTTGGTTGATTGAAAATCAGACTTATTATATGAACTCAAGTTCAAGCCTCTTAGCTCTTTTGGATAAAGAGGTAAGAAGTTCAAACTCAAGGTCGAGCCTATTTTGATCAAAGCTTAAAGTAAGTTTGGATTAAACACACCAATGATGGAAAATTTAAGAGGCTCGAACTTAAGTTTGAGCATGTTAGCTCTTTTAGATGCAAGAGCTAAGAGTGTCAGACTTATGTTTGATGTCTTTTGATTAAATTTCAAACTAGATTTGAATTAGACACACTATTCTTTTGGCTCGAAAAGTTAAGAGGCTCAAACTTAAGTTCAAGCCTTTTAGCTCTTTTGGATCGAAGAACTAAGAGGCTCGAACTCAAGTTATAGTGTCCTTTGATCAAATCTCAAGGTATATTGGAGTTAGAGATACTACTCTTTTGGGTGGAAAAGCTGAAAGTTTAAGTTATATGACATGAGGCTTCAACTTAAGTTCGACCCTCTACCTTTTTGGTGCAAGGGGCTAATAGGCTCGAACTTAAGTTCAAACCTCTTAGTTCTTTTGGATAAAGAGCTAAGGGGCTTAAACTTAATTTTGAGCCTCCTTTGGTCAAAGTCAAAATAAGTTTGATTTAGAGACACACGTTTTGTGTGAAACAGCTAACAGGCTTGAATCTAAGCTCAAACCTTATACCATATGACCAAAAAAACCTTAACTTTGATTATAAAAGACAAACTTCGGTTGATTGAGAGCTTCGAACTTACCATATAAACAAGATGAATGAAATTCAATTTGACTCGAAACTCAAATTAAAGTTTGAGCTCCTAGTCTCTTGGGCCAAAGAGCTTAAAGGTTTGAACTTAAGTTCAAGCTTCTTGATCAAAGGTCAAGATAGATTGGTGTTGGAGATTCTCCTCTTTTGTGTGGAAATGATGAGAGGCTCAAACTTCACACACATTCGAAACTCTCTGTTTTTGGTGCACGGGCTAACACGTTCAAACTTAAGCTCAATTTATGAGGCTTGAACTTAAGTTTGAGCCACCTTTGATCAAAGTTCAAAGTAATTTTGATCTAGAAACACTATTTTTTGGGTGAAAAATCTAACAACTTTAACGTAAACCTTCCACCATATGACCAAAAAGACTTAAAATTTGATCATAAAAGACAAACTTCAATTAATAGAGAGGTTTGAACTTAACATGTAAACAAGAAAATTGAAATTCAATTTGATTTGAAGCTTATATCATATAACGTAACAGACTGAAACTCAATATGATTGAGGAGCTTTGGATGCAAGAGTTAAGAGGCTCTAATTTAAGTTAGAGCATCTTTCGATCAACTTTCAAAGTAGATTTGAGTTAAAAATACTACATTTTTCATTGAAGAAGCTAAGAGACTCAAACTTAAGTTCAAGCCTCATATCATGTGACCCAAAAAAGTCAAACTTGATATGATTCAAAGGCTTGAACTTAAGTTCCAGCCTCTTAGCTCTTTTGGATGGAAGAGATAAGATGCTCGAACTTAAGTTTGAGCATCTTTTGATAAGAGATCAAGGCAAATTGGAGTTAAAAATACTACTCTTTTGGGTGGAAAATATGAGAGGCACCAACTTAAGTTTGAGCCTCATGTCATATAACCCAATATACTCAAGTTTAACATGATTCAATGGCTTGAACTTAAGTTTGAGCCTCTACGTTTTTTGATGCAAGGGCTGATAAGCAGTAAGTTTGACTTACAAAAACTACTTTTTTGGGTGAAAAAGCTAAGAATGTGCGCATTGAACTTCCTCTTAAAAATCTCATTGATTCCAAAAAGTGAAAATAACCAAAAGAGAATGGATGTTACTTTGAATCGATGACTTCATATGGCAAGAAGAAGATGGATGCCCATAGAGAGATGTGTGGTGTATTAGATAACAAAGATGGTTGATTTCAAACAACTTACATGCACAAATGGGAACTCCTCAAAGTTTTCCCACGGGTAATATTTGCACGAGTGTTGAAATTTCCAGCTATGCCTTCTTTTGTACAAGCCCTAGCTTCCAAATAGAGTTGTTGATGGACTAAAAACTCTTCTAAAGTGGCGAGCCCTTTGCCAAGGTTCATGTGCATGCACTACTCTACCAAAAGGAGCTCGAACGCAAGCGCATGAAGGTGCACAAATTTGATACCAATTAAAACTTAATTTTGCCACTAGGTGCAACCCAATGGCCTCAAACCGAATTGCAAACATGAAACCATTTATCTAGTTGATACCTAAGAGCTCGAGGACTGATGTCCTATATATACACACACACACACACACACACACACACATATATATATATATATATATATATATATATATATATATATATATATATATATATATATATATATATATATATATATATATATATATATATATATATATATATATATATATATATATATTCATACATGCATGCATACATACATATATATACACATACTTTATTGATGTATTATGTGTACATAAATGGAGTATCAATACACAAAGTACATGTATATAGCACACACACACACACACTATATATATATATATATATATATATATATATATATATATATATATATATATATATATATATATATATATATATATATATATATATATATATACATAGAAAAAAAATATCAAAGTAGCACAAAATGCTAATTTTCAGTAGCCCTATAGTGGATCTAATAATGTGTCACCACATAGTTCAAATGAATCTATATCATTTAATCCACGTAGCTCAAATGATACCACATCATTTAATCCACATAATTCAAATGAATCCACATCATTTAATCCACATATTACAAATGAATCCACTTCATTTAATCCACACAATTCAAATGGTACCACTTCATTTAATCCACACAATTCGAATGATACCACTTCATTTAATCCACTTAACTCAAGTGATGCCACTTCATTTAATCCACATAGTTCAAATGAATCCTCAATATTTACTCCACTTACTACAAATGAATCTATATCCTTTAATCCACATAGTTCACATGAATAGAGTTCGTTTTCAATATGTTCTTAATCCATTTGTCATGGATATCTTTAAATCATATCGAGTTAGATTTGATAATGCTCTAAGTAGTTCATGTACGTCTACTCTTTTGGATACACCTCTGGCAGAAACTAATTCTAAAGCATATTTGAACTTGTAAATCCCATTTCTATCAATGAGATAACTATTCAAATCTATATATTTCAAGAGTTGCAATAGGAGTACCGAAATCATAAATGTCTCTTGAATTTTATTAAAAGCTTGAGGGCTAGTGGATATACATTCGGGTGCAATCCACTAGTACTTTTGACTACACTCATTTCTATTCCATATTTCTAAATCAGGTAGCTTCTGAAAACCTTTTTTTGATGGTAAAGTTGCTCTACCAAAATCACATAATCCGGTATAAGCATGCTCAACTTCAAAATGCATTAAGATGTTGCATGGATGAAGATCGTTTCGAGAAATATTACAAGTGTGTAAAGAACATATTGTTTGCAACAATCTGTTGATCAGCTTCCAAATATTTGTCTTCATAATCATTGTGTCTCCTTGTGTGTCTTTTATACCTCTACTTCATGATATGTTTAAGTACTCTTTTTTCAGTTTCTCCAACCATATGTCTAATGTACCACCATTCCACAATTTGAAAATGAGACACAAGATTTTGCTATGATGCCCAGCTAATCCAAGTGGATTAATAATTCCGTTGTGTCTAACAGATAAAATTGTGTCTTCATTCATAGCATTGTTCTCTCACGGTTGTATGTCAGCACCATGTAGTTTAAATAACTTTGCAACAAATATTTTGTTAATGAATCTGAGGTGGATTATTCTAACTTTATGGATCATTCCATATTCTTCTTCCTCCATGAGAGCTGCATCTTTGAAATGAATAGATGAATATGGGAGCAAACAAAGATTATTTGATGTTTGATCTCCCATATTTACATGTATATCTCTTATATTTGGATCTACCAATGGTGTCTCTCCCTAATTAGTTCTGGAAGGTCTCATTGGCTTTCCTCTCTCGATGAATTTGATTTTGTCAATGAATCCAGGCATTGTGGTAGTATCCAATACTGATGACTCTAACATTGATGATCTATCCAAAGATATGAGTGAGATCTTTGGACATTTTCTCATCTAATAGTGCTTCACCTAACATAGTGCCAAATTTATCTTCAATATTGATATATGTTGTTCTATGTAATTGTTCAATGATATCTTTGTAATTAGATATGTCCATTGATAGAGTGATTTGATATTCTTTCATTCCATATATGTAGGAGCACACTAAATCTTCCAAAAACTTTTGCTCATGCTTATTTATTTTACCTACCATATATGCAAAAATAAAAAATAGACTATCAGATAAAAGTGAATCTGAATTGATAGATAAATAAAATAATAGATGCTAAAATCGATACATCAGTAAGTGTATGGAGAAATGATAGAAATATAGATAGGCTATTAGATAAGTAGATTTATAATTGAATAGAACGTACAAATATAATCTTGAAGTGAATATATGTAGCTATTAAGAATGTAAGAGTTAAAGAATCAGACATTCATCATAGTTTATATACACTCACTATACTACATATGACTCTTATCACATGAGTGTATATAACTATTGTCATAGTGAGAGTCAAAGAATCAAACAATCACAATAGTCTCTATACACCTTGTGAACTACACTAATTATGCTCATAGGAATCTAAGTGATTGTTGTGAGATTAAGAGTCAAAGAATCCGACAATCACAATAGTCCCTATACACAACCTATACTATCGAGAGATTAGGAATTGAGGTGGCGAATCAAAGAATCTCAATAGATCTATTGCCTAGTCATATACTACTATGAGAGTAAGAATCAATGTAGCGAATGAGACAACCACAATAGTGGTTTATTTGAGATTTTATTCATCAACGTATACAAGTAACCAAGGCTTTAACGAGTCGAACATGTATACAACTAATGATTAAAAAACATAAAACTAGTTATATAAATACAAATAAGACATATGTACGATATGCATATGCGAAT